>VDFB02072198.1:0-36409 GCA_007258455.2 Sequoia sempervirens
AGTTTCCCATTCCAGTTTCTGATATGAGAACCTCGGTTGAAATTTTTTGGTATTCTGTTATCATGTACTTCATTCTAGGCTCCCTCTCAATCCTTATATTTTTAGGCACTCCCTTCCAGGGAAGCCACATGTGAGAGTGATCAGTGGACACATACCCATTCAGGGCCTTGGTGAAATCCCTTCCTAAAATTAAACTGTATGCATCAGGAATGTCAGCTACCTGAATGTTAATAACTTGTTGGATTCTTGGATCTGAAGCTATCTGCATCTGGATCATATTAAGTTCCCCTACTACACTCACTTCGGTTCTGTCCAACTGAGTGACCTTCTTATGGGAATCAGTAGGTGTAATTCCCAGAGCTCTGCAAACTCCGAGAGGCATCACATTGGTGGAAGCACCAGAATCTAACAGACAATTGTGAAGGTTCTTACCAAAGATTCTGACCGAGATCAGAAATGGTGGAGTCTCCGTCTTCCCTTGAAACAGAGTGGGCTGAGTATCCATCTGGGCCACTTGAGTTCTGTCCTTTTCTTTCCCTCTATCTCCAGGGGGTGGATTGGTCTTATTCTGTGTCTAACTTTGCGTGTTCATAGGCTGAAAACTGGAAGTCTAGCTGGCATGCTCACCAGAAGGCTTGTCCAATGTCTTTGAATTTGCATCATAAGTACCTAAGACGGCTTTCCTAATTGCAGGAAATATTAACAACTCAAATGCAGAAAGGTTTACCTTTAGCTTCTTAAATTCCTCTGCAACATATGAGGCCATCTGCTCCTCACTCATATCAGTAGAGACCTCCTTAGATGGCTCCTCTGCCTTATCCTTGCTTGCTTGAACAATCCTTTCATTTTGTGGTTCAGCCTGAGCTTGTCTGTCTTTCGAAAGGTACTGCTTGGAGACCTGTGGATAAGATGGATTGTTGCTCGCATTAGGATCTGGAGGAGTACTGAAATTGTTAGGAGGAATGGAGGTAGTGAATGGTCCTCCGGGTGGTGGACGCCTGTGGGGCATATCCCTCAATCCTTGTCTCTGGAACATCTGTACTTCTTCAACATAAGCTTCATCCTGATCTAAGGGGCCATTGTCATTCATCTCTCCTTCATTAAATAGCTGAGCTACTTCATCTCTATTACAAATATGATCTGTTTCATCTTTCTGGGAATCAGGTTCTTTTGGTACATTTTCTTGGCTGGCTGGAAAAGGAGCATGATTCAATACCAACACAGGGGAATCATAGGAGTTAGAGGGAACAATCTCTTATGTATTCACATTGTTCTCTACCTCATACTGAAAGATAGAAGCAATAGTTTGGAACTCCGAACATTCCAATTCTGAATGCTGGCTTGTTTTATGGAGTCTGCACCACCCTGATAAGGCCGCTTCTGCCAGATATACCCTAGTAGGAGGCTTATCTTGACTGAATGGTTGGTTTGCAGACTGATTAACAATCTGATTAGCCGGCTGGTCCAACGGGGTAGGAACTCCCCCATTATTGGGCCCTGTATTCCAAGTTCTATTCGGTCCTTGTGGTGGCCTTTTATCAAATCCTGACCCACTTCCTTGGCCTCTGTCAAAATTCTGCCTCCTTTCATTATTGAAACCTCTGTCATTGTTGTAACCCCTATCCTGGTTATATCCCCTATCATTGTAGAACCCTCTGTCATTATGTTGTCCCCTGTCGAAGTTCTGTCCTTGTGAAAACTCCCTGTTCTGATTAGATTGCATTCCCTTCTGGGCAGCTTGCAACTAACTATTCTAATTTCTCAGGTAAGTCACTTCCAGATTTAACTTCTTTATTTGTTCAGCCATTTCATCAATCCTTTCCTTATTCTGGTCTCGGTAGGGAGGCTGATTTGGGTTACTCAGAGGTTGGACAGGCACTGTGTCAGATCCCAAAGACTGATGCAACACCTCAGAATTTTGTAGATAAGCAGGGAAGCTGTTCTGCTGTGGCTGATACATGGGTTGGTTCACTTGTTGTTGAGGGAAGTTTGTCATAGGAGAGATTTGGTTCATGGGATGACCCGGGTGTGGTACTAGGGGTAATTGGGGAACTGGGTTCATAATTGGGGTATGATTGGTGAGGGCCTGATTTACTGCCAGAATCTGGTTAGGATGTGCAGCTGGTCCCAGAGACGGCAAGGGTCCAGTCAAGTGTTGCCTCAGATCCGTATTGAGTTTGACAGCCTCTGTATAAGCATCAGTCAGGGTACCTGGAGGGTTGGGTCTCCATTTCAAAAAGGTTGCGGTTAGGCTATCCAGAGCTTCATAATACACTCCCAGGGCAGTACCATCATCCAAAACATATGGGTCTTGTAATCTGGTGAATGCACGGTGAAACCTATTATTGAAACTGGCTATGGGTTCGTTAACCTCTCTCTTAACCTTGATGAACTGCAGGTATAACTCATTGGCACTGATAGGAATTCAGAACTTCTGTAAAAAGGCCTTCTCTAGGTCATTCTAATTAAGAATTGAGCCGGCAGGGAGATGGTTATACCAATAAAAGGCTTCTTCTCCCAGTGAATAAGGGAACAACCTACAAACAACATCCTCATGAACTATCCCCCTGTCCTTAAGGCAAGTCTGAAAAATTCTCAGGTGCTCTTCGGCAGTCCTGTTTGGGTTGTTAGCATGGAATTTTGAACATAAGTGTTCAAGGTTCTTGGGCATAACATTGTAGGCTTGAAAGAACAAAGGTGATGGATTGTTGGCAAGGAAAGCCATTGGTAAGAGCGGGGGTGGAGGTGGTGGTAGATTATTGCCAGGCTGAGGCTGTTGAAGAGGAACCTCTTCAGGGACGGGTATGGCTTCAACCTCAGGATGTGAAGATATGGACGATGTGGGTGAAGGGATGGGCGATGATGATTCTCCCCTTACTCTAGTCCTCCTTGACCTATTGGAGAACTGTAGCTCTTCTAAATCCTCCTCTCTTGTATTGGATCTGGTATTTCTCCTATATCTCTCTAGAGAGATGGCATTCAAGAAACGATCCAGTGTGCTCATTCAGGCCCTCCTTCTAGCGCCAATCTGTTGATGGTGTTTTCTGCACAGCAACAACTCAGACAGAAAATGATATTCTATCTCTCTTGAAAGATAATCTTCAACAATAAATTGCCGAAAACCACCCCAAGGTCTCTCGGGTGTTAGGTCATAACAATGCATAAAACAACTCAGATGAAATGTGAAATTGCTGGTAATCACAATCGGACCTTACTACAAGCAAACTGTATCTTTTCAATTTATTAGATCTGAAAATATGATGATCTTGAAATCCTAAATCTAACCGAATAATAAAGAAATGGCAAAAGATAGGGATGCAAGGAAAGTGATAAAATCTAAATTACCGAAAGGACAAGCAGTGTAAATAACATATATCTGGAATGGACCTATCTCAAATAACCAATTCCTGTTCGACCCACAAGGCGATCTTACAAGAACAGTGCAATCTTTTGAGGAATATAGATTTTCAAATCATAGACTTGCATCTACAACCGAACTTAAGCACATTTGAATATACGGTCCAGGTTGACTTTACCAGCCTACTACAATCAGATAGTTACTGGGAGTATAGACCAGGGATAGCTACAAACATTCTAAATATGAAATCACATACACCATTTATCCAACTAAACTGATTTATTTCTAACTTTAAAACCCTAGATCTTCAAGCAATTTAAAAGATATAACAAAGGAACCATGCAAGATGAGATAACACAAAGGATTTCACCAGGAAAACCACAATGCCTTCAATTGTATTAATCATCAAATGCTGCAACAATTCAACTGTTCTGAATATGGTATTTGTTTCAAGAAATTCTAAAACTCTAACTATTGCTCTCGCTAATCTCTATTACTGTCTTGCTAATGTCTATAACTGATTTCTTCTCTGAACCCTTACAATGAGGCAAGAATGCCTATTTATCAATTTTTTTCCCAAAACATGTCGGCCCAGCCAAACATTTTACAAAAAATAATAAAACTGCCAAAACAGGTCGGCCAAGGAAACAAACTAAGGCACACATTTAACGCCATCATCCAAGTTGGCCAAGGCACAAATTTCACATGAAGTCCGTCCATAATGTATGCCCCAGATAATAATAGGAAGCTAATAAATCCTCGGTGATAAGCACTAACCATCGGCTCTTTTTTCCTCCGTGTTGGTGACCCTTGGACCTTCGAGAATATCCCCTCCAGCTCAGTAATAGGGGGCAACGGCAAAACCTTAAGTCTGCATTTAATTGAATCAATTCCCTCATTGGACCGCTCAACAGTTTTCTTCCAGTCCTTCATGCTGGCCATGTACCTGTCTATCACTGCCAAGTATGTAGCTGCATCATCAAGCATGTGGCCAGTGATTGCTCCATCAGAATCCGGGGCATAAACCTCATGCCACCACTCCTTCAATTGATCCAAACTCAGGTACTTGGGAGCTATTTTACTTCTCCCTGTCATCACTTCAAAAAAGGCAATGCAACCATCATAGATTGCAGTGAGGTCAGCATCAATAGACTTTCTTCATTTTTGTATCTTTTTCAGGCCTCCCTGCCTGATCTGCAACGCCTCGAACCACTCCCATGGTTCATCCAATCTGGCTGAGGGTTCATCCAATCTGGCTGAGGGAAGGATTCCATCTTTTCCCAACTGCTCCTTGCCATATCCTAAAATAATCCTTGACTTCTACAGCAGGAGGTCGATATCACTCTTATCTTGAGAGAGGATGCTCTCTAACAATTCCTTTCCCCAGACTGCATCCTTACCCATAGACAGGATTTCCTTGATAGCTTCATCTCCTTGTGTCTGGACACCCATTAACCAGTCTATGGCAGCCTGAGTGGAGGCCTTCATCTTTTCAATTCCGGAGATTGTTTCTTTGGGCAGAAATCCAGAAGTAGCAGAGGAGGACGGATGGAGAGTCTGTAGAGGCTTCATTACCTCCTCCAGACATTTCCTCAATCTTTCATTTTCTCTTTTCAGTTCTCGTTTTGACTGGGTCTCCTTCTTAAGTCTGTCAACAATTATAGCACTTGACCCTTCAAATTCCTCAATATCCTGCTCCAAGGAAACCGGCCCAAGTTTAATGGTTTGAACATTATAATACTGGCCTGTTACCTCATCTCTTGTTTTGTCTGCAGCAGGGATGGCGATGTGAACTACTCGGTTATGCACTTCATCTCTTTCTACCTGAGAAATCACCCTTGCAGCCTTCTTCTTCTTCCCCTTACCAATCTGAGACAACATTTCATCCCAGTCAAGAGGAGTGTCTTCTACAATCACCTGTTTCTTCTTCGCAATCTCTTTCTCTAGCCAGTCCGGGGCTACAGAGTCAGTCTGGATTCCCTTTCCCCCAGTTTCTCCCGAGTCCTCTGTGGCTTTCTCCTCTTCTGCTACTGTCACCTCGACCTCCTCCTCAGTTGTTGCTTTGTCTCCTTCTTTCTCTGGAGTTTGTTCACCTAGATCAGCCCCTTCAAATCCCAATTCAGGAAGCACCGGCGATGGAGTCCGAGCGGGTAGGCTTTCCTCCGGTTCCTGTGATCCGCAGCCTTTCTCACTCTCCGGAGAATCCTCGTACTGCACCAAGGGAGAAGTGTGTCTTTCCTCTGTTTCCACATTGAGCTCAGCAGCCTCACTGAATAATGTTCCTTCTTTGAATGATTCTGTTTCTCTGCTGATTTCCTGCTCATCCGGATTCTCCGGTTCTGGTATGCTCTGCGGAGGAGAGACATGCCTATCCTGCTCCTTAACTGGCAATGTTGGAGAAGAATCCTTTGGTTGTGCAGCATCCTTTGGGGAAGGAGTCCTCGATTTCCTAGTATACACCTTAGTCTTTTCACCTCCAGAACTCTCCACATCTACAACTGGAGGCTCATCCTCCGAAGCAGTTTGGTCCTTCTTCTTCACCACCCTTGTAGTTCTAGTTTTCTTTGGGGGCGGAGGAGCATCCTCTCCTTCGGCTTTCTCTGTTTCTTCCTCATCCGAGGACTTGCTGATTGTCAGGGTCTTCCACCTACGTTTGCCAATTGGTTTCCTTTTTGCTGCAGGCTCAGTCCCCTTAGGACCTCTGACTTTGATCTTGAAAGGGGAGGTTTTAGCTGATTTCCCTTTGGGATCCTCTTCCCTGGATTCTTCAGAAGTGAACATAGGGTCGAGATTCCCCATCAAATCAAAAGTATAAGGCACTTTAGCATTTTCCAATATCCAGACCTTATGCTTAATCGAAGAGAAAGTAAATCTTAGCACTGGAGCCATCAAGTCTTCCAACTCTGTTACCTCAAGCTCACTCCAATCAATATCTGCAACTGATCTGTCCTTGATGGGCTCATAGACATGGTCTTGGACTAGTTTTCCATCGTCATCCAGCTGATCCGAAATCAGCTTTACATTATACTGTCTAATGGCCTCTACAGGCAGCCGGGAATACCTTTTCTTCCTCGCATCAAGTCCATCCTTGATGTTGACCCAGTAGTCCTCCAAGTCCTCCTTATGCCTAAATTCCTGGGTAGCTCTCTTCTATGCCTCTCCGGTTATATCAAAGTTCATTCTCTTTGAATGGAAAGAGAATCCATATGCGGCCAACTCCTCACCCGCAGTGTGAGCTGATTGGATGGACGGGCACATCTCCCCCATGCCAATCCCAAGAGGGAAGTCACCTCCAAAACCAGCCTTATGCTTCTCCCTCTTCACCACTGCATCAAACTCACAAATTTGTCTTACAACCTCTAGTAGCACTATGTGGTCAGTGGGGTACCTGGGCAATCTGTAGGGTGCAACAGGGCATCCATCAATCCGGAGATAAGTGAAGGTGGGGAACTAGATAAACCATGCCCCATAATTCTTGATCAGTCCTTTGGCCCCGTCGGACAATCTGATGTGCTCTGCATTCTGAAGGGTCCGAGTAATGTGCATTGTAAAAGCATCATTGGCCCTCCTGTAATCTTTGTGTCCGAGATGCAGTTCCGGATAGACTTCATATATAATATCCTGCCCAATAGTTCCCATCGGAGTCAGTCCTTTGTAGGGATAGGAGATGGCCAGTACATACATGATGTAGGAGGACATGGTAAACTTCTTTGCCTCCAAAAAATTTCTCAGCTATTTGTCTATTTCCGCACTGATGAGTCCTGCCCAGTGATAGTTTGTTCCCTGACTCATCTTGGTGATCACGTGGACCATCCAACTTTCCAATACTCCGACAGTTTTAAGTCCGGCCACCCTGCTCAACAGTGTGATGGCATCATAGATATCCGGCCTGAATTTCACCCTGTGCAACTGTTTAGGCAACTTGGAGTGGTGGGACTTTGGCTTTTCCAGCCATGAATTGATGAGTTGCTGAGCCTTAACTGGCTCATTCTCATAATATGTTCGAGCTGTGTCAATGTTTAAGGCACAGACCGAGGGGAGATCTGGCATGCTGAAGGCCCGGGCAATGGAGGCCGGATTGAAATTGGCCAAGACTCGTCCCTCAGTGCTGACCACCATCTGTGTATCAAAAGCGTACTATCTAGCACACTCCAAAATCAAATCATAGCACTGGACAGCTGGAGGGAACCCTGCCACGTGCACCAATCCTGAATTCATCATTCCTTGCCTCAAGGCCGACTGGTCCTTCTCAGCTGTTCTCTGCTTAAACTCCTCATAGCGCCAAGCACCGACGTTGGTATCAGATACCTCAGCCCATATGGAAGATAGCTTACTTTCTGGAACCTGACTCTTCATTTCTAATCTCAATCTCTCTGTCTCAGAAACTGAAGATGCCCCTGCACCGCCTTTGGACTTCCCAGCAGTAGCCTTGCTTGATTCGGCCTGCACATTCAATAATTATTATTAGAATCCAATTATTAAGCTCATATCAATCCAAATGGGTTAGCACACATCATATAAAACCACTAAAATCCATTGCTAATTGCCAATCTTTCAAGATCTGGAGAAATCCAATAATCCGGGAAAATCGTGTAAACCGGGAAAATACCGTCGGGATGGAATTTCGGAGAAATCTGACCCAGACGGATTCCTGCTGCCAAGGCATTATTAGACATATAAATTGTTAATACACTCAGAAAATCAAAGGAGAATCATTAAAAAATACTCATAAGCAACAAGAAATAAGCATAAACGATCATTTCATCAATCCTATCATCGAAATATACAAAAGAACGCAACCAGATAGGAAATCCGGAAAAATCCGGATGGAACGGATTCTCGTGGACAGCATAAAATGCACCGAAAATTAACCCTGTCCGCGGAATAAGCCCAAATCGGGAAAATCCGGGAGCAAGGAAATTCCGCGACGGCCTCGGAAACCCGAAAAACGGCAAAACGTGCACCAAAACTCGAACGACCCCTGGATCTTTACTACCTGAGCTCGAATGATCCTAAAACCGACGATAATCAACAATCTCAAGTATGCAAAGGATTCCAACTCCCAAAAGCCCTCAAAAGAGGGATCCCCGTGCTAAAAAGATGATGCCCTAAATCGAACGACTGAATTTCTGCCATTAAAACCAGAGCAAGCTTTAGGGTTAAAATATCGGTTCAGGATTTACCTAAAAGCCCTCTAATCCTCGCAGGACAGGGAAGCCAACACGACGCGGGGTGAAAGTCACTCAAGCACGAGACGAAATCATTGTTCTAGCCGAGACACCAAGGAAACCCTAACCTCGCAAGATAATACACTTTACGCCCGAAACAAACAAGCAGTTTGACCCAGAATGCCGTCTAAAGGACCCATACGCAATCAAAAAGACAAACAAAGCTCGTGGGCCCTGGGAGATGGGTTTTATAATAAAAACGGATCAACCCCGACTGTATAAATATAAAATCAAAATCAAATCATGGGCCGACCCCAAATTTAACAATACCCAGCACAAGAAAACCCCAAATCATCACGCAAGCAAAGGGAGGAGCAATAAATACATACCATGGATCAAAGCAAGCGAAAATCGAGCTCAGAAAATCAATCCATGCGACAGCACGTCCAAGCAATGAGATACTGGCAGCAACACTCAAGCAATCCTCGCGCAAACAACCAAGATCAATTCTCAAAGCTCAATTGAAAGTTCTGAATCGCCAGAGTAGAAAGCAAGGAAGCAATGAAGTTGGAATGAATCAGAAAGTGCCCTAAATCGACCTTATACCCATTTGAGCCAAGGTACCTCAACCATTAATGTGCGACAAGACCTTTCTGACAATTCCGGAAACACGAGCCCCACACAGAATTTCGGAAAATCCCAGAATGCGCGGAAACACGGATTCCACGGAAATGCAGAAACCAGGGAAATGAGGAAGACCGGGATTTTGACAGAACCTGGGAAAATCCGATAGGACCAGAAAATCCCGAAGTCGGGCAGAAACCCAGAATCGGAGAATCCTGCCAGAAACGGACAAGGAACCAGATCCGGAAGAATCCGCCAGAGCAGAAAAATCCCGGATCCAGGTGAAAACCCGGATTTGGCCAAAAATTCAATTTAAATCAATTCCAACCTCAGGGCAAGGGTAAAGCCGGCAAGACCAACACGTCAAGACCCTAAAATGATAAATCCAATAAAATCAAAGGTCAAAGACACCAAAAAAAGGGTCCCCACTCCAAGTGGGGCGTGTGTGCAAAAACTGCACAACTCATTGGATCTCTTCTATGTTTTGTGGATCACCTATGATGGAAGAAAACCTCCAGAAAGGGTTGGTTCCCTTGGTGTTACGTATCCTAACTTAAACTATTGCTTTTGCTGATGGAAAATGATAGAAGGATGACCTGAATTGAAATCTACTTATGTGGGTGATGCACCAAAATGGTTGTAACTTGTACTACTATTTTAGCACACATTTTCCCAAATTTCCAGCTAATATTCACACAACCAAGCTATTTAACATGCTCATGCATAAGCATATCATAAGAAAGTTGAAATGTTTACAATTTTTAGAAGGAAACTAGGTGTTTTTTTCACAAATAAGGAATGTAAACCTTAGTAACATAACTTATGACCTGCATGAAACATGTTCTTCTGCCTAAATGTGTTGGAATGATACAATATATTAGAGGATTTGTGCATAAAAACCACATAAATATATATCGAGACTCATATAAACACAATAAAAAAACTATTGGGAAGGTGATATCCCTGAATTTTATTGAAAAAGGTATTCTTACAGTTGTATACAAGTCTAAAAATGAGCTTCATTTTCTGCTCCTATTAGAAAGAACTTTGAAACAAGTTACAATATAGTATTTGATAATAGTTATAACTCAATTTCTAAGTTACATTACATCATATGACCTAAAAGAACCTTTTACAAGTTACAATGCTTTACCAAAAAGAGTAAGAACTGAAGTGAAATGAAGGTAGGCATGCCTTTTAAGCATACAAGCTTTCCTAATTCTTAGTAACTAGTTACAATGGATACATGACATGTGTTACAACTATTCTTCCTATTTGAAAAAGTCAAACTTTCCTTTTGGGCTCCTAGCTGAGTGACTCCTTGTTTTTCTCCTTCAAAGACTCCAAGGTGGCATAGAAGATATGTAAAACTATTTGTTTTGACTCTTTTACATGAACATGCTCCTTAGAAGATACCTAAATACTCCCCACTTTCTATCTAAGTCAACAAACTGCCCTATATCTTCTCAATTGTTGTACACTTGCCAAATTGTCTTAACTGTCCCCATAATCCCTTCATAGATGCTCTTAATTTGTCAAACTGCCAACTCCAACCTCTTTTGCATAATGATAGGACATGTTTTCTCAATGATCTTGAACGAAGATAGGTTTATTTTAGAGGCATGCGAGTAAGAGTTTGACTTAGTCTAGGACTTCAAATATGCATTAGAAATCATCATCAAACTTGGTATTGTCTTATACAATGTGTCTTTCCTCCATTATGTGTGTTGACAATCATTATATGCAATGTACATGATTTCCCTCCATGATTCTCAACATCCTTTATTTGTATAGATTTTTAGTGATATCTAACAATATACACCTTATAACCATAGAAAATGACCTTCATTACCACCTTGAATAAGCTTATTGCTCATTATTCTTTCCTACTCATTATCATTTTTACATTGATATCTCTATCTTTCTCACATGGCAGATTAATCCTTTGAATCTTCTCTACAAGGTTACTATCATACAGTCCTTCATTTCATCATGTTGACTATGTTGATCTCATGCCATATAATAATAACAATAATGATATAATAATAATATTATATATATTAATAATAACACAATAATAAAAATATAATACTAATATTTAAATAATATAAATAAAAAATATTTTAGTAGTTAAAATACTATAATTATAGATTTAATAATAATAAAATAATAAGAATAATTTAATATAAAAAAGTATTAAATTACATACATGAACAATATAATTATATTAAAATAATATTATTAATATAGTATTTCTAATATTGATAATATAATAATAATATTTTACTAATATTAATAATAATGTATTGTTTATATATTAGCTATTATGTTGCAACTATAAACTGGCATATATATTTTAAATATAATCTATACCAGCATATATATCCTATTACATAGTCTATATAGAAAACATCAAGAGATATCAATTGTAGAATCCAAAAATAAATCAATAATATTTATATTTAATAATATGCATCATATTTCATAAAATATGTAATAATAAATATAAATTGAATATATATTTCAATAAATATAATATATATTTTTAAAATAAATATAGACAAATATTAAACTTCTAATATATTTAACATTTTAATCATTTTTAATAATATATTTTAGATTTAAAAAATAAATATAGATACATATTAAACTTATAATATATTTAATTAGTAATATATGTAAGAAATGAAATTATATTTATATTTAATAATATATAGTGTATATAAAATACCAAGGAAAAATATTTGAATAAAGAAAATTCAAAAACTTTAGGTAAATTAATTGGGTGAAAGTTAAAAATATTGTATTTCAAGTCATGTTTAAAAATAAAATTGTTGGACTTACATAAAAATATAGTCAATCTGGTCTATCTATTGTAGAAGTTCAAGCTTCAAGCTGGCACTATTGGTGATTATTATGTAATATCTTGTGTTATTGGAATATAATTTTATGTGTTTGCATTGCCAAGGTTGTTGTTGCTCAAGTGCAAGCATTTTGATAACTATATGTCATAAATAGATTTTCCTTGACATCACCCTAATCTCATTAAGAGATGTAGTTTTTACTTTGTTGTATACAAAATATTAAAAACTCAAACTCAAGCATCAAGTACATAAGACAATGCCTCTAACAATCTAGATGTTTTCTTAATGGATTAATAGATATTTGTAATTAAATGACCCCAAAGATTACCCAAGATAGCAAATACAACAATAAATGATTATCAAAATGATAATAATTAAAATTTGTCTGCCATGTATTACAATCATTAACTCTGGAATATGTCATGTTTAAAAAACTCAACTAAGAGTTACCAGGGTAGTAAGATTATGTTTGATTCATATAGAGGCAGAACAGTGCGATCAACCAAAATTTTCATAAATGAGAAACAATTTTCTCTACAACTTTATGTACACTTTTGGGCTCTCCTTGTATCTCAACCACTTTTTCCTTTGGTAAGGCACAAAGAGGAACATCCTTTGTACCATTTGTAAATCATCTATATCAAATCTCTTTCAATGAAATTGATACACACAAATGCTTTTCTCATATGCTTTTAAGCATGATAGAATAACATATATTTTACAAAACTTTTGGAATAACCTCCTAGTTAGACACATTTCAAAGGAATTAATTTATGGAAAAATTATTAGTATGAACATCTAAACAAATGTATCGAACATACTCAAATAGAGTTCCATCACAATGAATATAGAATCTATCTTGGGAAAGTCTTGTTTCTGGGTAAGTCTTGTTTCTTCGAGTGTCCATATTAGAATATCCAAATCATCGACAACACCCTTAACCATGGTCCCTAGCATCACAAAAAAATTCCACTTAGGAAATCAAACATACTCAACTTTTGAAGTATGCTTTTTGATAACTAAATAACCAAAAATTTAAACACATTGAAATAGTCACAAAAATTTAAACATGACAAAACACAACATTAATTTACAGATCAATTTATTGCAAACCTACCTTCTAGAGTTATAAGTGAACATATAGACCTCCTCCTCTTAATATAAAACATAATGTAACTTGTAACCAATATTAAAATTGATTATTGCAGGCTTGCCCTGGTTTTGGAGTAGCTTCCATTTGAAATCTGCACAATAATAACAACAATAATGATATAACAATAACAATAATGATATATATATATATATATATGTATATTTATTGATACTACAGGGGTGTCTCCGCGACCCAACCCAGCGGCTCAGTAGCCCTTACCTTGGGTACTTGAGGTGAGCTAGGGCGAGACAAGTCTCGTGCGGGTGAGATCCCCCACCCACAAGAAGTTCCACCTCTTAAACCTGAGAGCGAAGTCAAACCCGAGACCAATGGGGAGAAAACCCACTACCCAAGCCAACTCTACTAGTAATATTATATTAATAATAACAAGATAATAAAAATATAATACTAATATTAAAATACTATAATTATAGATTTAATAATAATAAGAATAATAAGAATAATTTAATATAAAAAAGTATTAAATTACATATATGAATAATATAATTATTTTAAAATAATAATATTAATATAGTATTTCTAATATTGATAATATAATAATATACATAATTTAAATATATTAAGAATAATAATATAATAATAATATTTTACTAATATTAATAATAAATTATTGTTTATAAATTAACTGGTATGTTGCAACTATAAACTAACATACATATTTTAAATATAATCTATATAAAATATACTAGATATATCATGGAGCCGACTAACTCCTAGACAAAAAGCACCTATGTACATACAAAAACACATGAAAACATGCATAACAACATACATGGTACTATACATAACATGAAGAGATGGCACTATGTGGGACCCGCCAGATGGATGATAGAAGTGATGAAAACAACAATGGAAGGAAATGACATAGGAAGCAAGGAGGTGTCTTGTCGCCAATAATACGCCAACATTTTTTTGCCTTGTGCGAGAAGGTAACCGTTAGTGTGGGAAGGGCGGTGCTGCAGTTTAAATTGTAATGGGTATTGTTCACTTGGAAAACCCGCTGTGCTTTGGGTATTCTCATTTTGCAGGTTGAAATCAAAACATTGGAGAGCAAGGGTGCACTGTAGATAGGGGAGAGGACCAATCGACTTGCAGTGAGGTGTTTCTAACCGACTATATGCAATGTTGAAGGTTTTTTTGTATTGTTTCATGCATTTTTATATTGTTTCATGTGTTGTTAAAACCGTGGGAATGTAATGAAATGTGGATTTATAGCTGCGTTGTTGTTAAAATATTTTGTTATTAAAATCATAGGAATGTAATGAAACGCGGATTTAGAAACACCCATTGTTTCCAACAACCTTTGACACTGTGTATTCTACTATTTCATTCTATAGGTTGAAAGTGAAAGGTTGGAGAGTGGAGTTGCAAGTGAAAGGTTACAGAGCAAGGGGAGACAACAAAAAGTGAGTTGAGGGGTTTCTAATAATTTGGGTTGTTAGTTGTAAAGGGGTTTAAAATTTTGAGAGGGTTTTTGTTTGTAAATTGTTTTCAAAATTTAAGTGGGTTTAGGGTTTTGTAAAACCCAGTGTTTTGCATCTTAGAATTTTAGAAAACAAAATGAATGTCTTTACAAAATTTTGTTATTTAGACCTTAGGAATGTTATGAAAGGCACTATTTTATAAACACCCACGAGGGTTTGGGTATGTTGTGATGTGGGTTGCATTTTTATAAACACCCTATGTTTTCCATTTCATTCATATTGGAGTGATAATTGCAACTGCAAATTGTATTTGTTTGTCATGGCATTCCAAGAGGCCACATTTGTTTGAGGCATTTTTTCAAACAGTTCACTGCCTTGTCTATGAAAGCATATTAGTAAGCATAATAGTAAGCAATAACAAAGACAAGGTAGTGAACAGTTTGAAAATTGCCTCAAAGAAATGTGGTTTCATGGTGATTGAAATGCGGTGACAAGCCATAGACAATGAAATGAACTATTTGTAAGTATGGTTGCTTATGTATGGCTTGCCATTGTGTTTTAGAAAACATATACTCACCTCACACTATGTTTTCCAACTTACAATCACACTATGCATGTATATGGTTGTTGGAAAACATCGTGTGTTTACTATGAAAGCATAATAGTAGATTTGGATTGTCATGGCATTCCAACACCATGGTGATTGGGATGACATGAAAAGCCATAGACAAGGCAATGGACTATTTGTATGTATGATTACTTATCTATGGCATGCCATTGTGTTTTGGGAGACATATACTCACCTCACACTGTGTTTTCCAACTTCCAATCACTATGCATGTAAATGGTTGTTGGAAAACATTGTGTGTTTTCTATCAAAGCATATTAGTAGATTTGGATTGTCATAGCATTCGAACACCATGGTGATTGGAATGAGATGGCTTGTGAACTGTTTCTATGTATGATTGCTTATATAGGGCATGCCATTGTGTTTTGGCCGACATATACTCACCTCACACTATGTTTTCCAACTTGCAATCACACTATCCATTATCTTATATGTATTTTACCATTTACTTTAGAGTGTTGTAGATATTTTATGGTCTATGGTTTCATTAAAGCTAACAACGAGAATCCATTGCACATTGTGTTGCGTAAGCTTCCATGCATCATACCATAATCATTGTTAGAAGTGTATTCTCTATTGTGCAGTTGAATGTTTTTGTTCTATTGCATTTTTATTCTTTTTTGGGGGTTGCAGACTGCAAGGTAACCCATAGTGATCAGGTAAGATTGAGAGACCATTTTCATTGTTTATTTTATTGCTTGCATTAGAATGACAAGATTAGTATTAGTATTAGTTTTTTGTGATAACTCTGGAACTTTATGGGATGAGGGTTGGGAAGCAACCCATATCCTCCTAGGTAAGATTCAAATATTGTCTTCAATATTCTGATTCATTTCTTGCATTAGAATGAAATGATTAGTCTTTTGCAATAAATCTTCTATTTTATGGGGTTAGTTTACATTGTTTTTTCTTGATATTGTTATTTCCTCTCTATGCCATGTATGCAAAATGATCACAGGAACTAGTCTCAGGTGCATTTATAAACTAATTTAAATAATTTTCTTCCCTCTCTTTTCCAAACAATGCACCGTTTGTTGCATATTTCATGTTTCAACTGCCAAAAGAAATTTGTAAATCAGGAATACAAATATGCAAGTTTGACATCAAAGCTTATAATATAGTTTCTTTGTTGTATCGATATGGAGTTTGATTTTAAAGGCATACTAAGCTCAAATAGGTTAATCTATGGGTATTTCTAATCTTCAACTTGATACACATATCCAATATTTCCATGCACGAGGGTATACACTAGAATAAATATTGACTATTTTATACTGCTACATGCTACTAATTCCCAATGATAGCCCTATTCTACATGCCAAGAAAAGTAGCTTTCCACAGCCTGATAGAAGAAATCCTTGAAATATAAGTTCCATTTGTCTTTGTCATATATGATAAACTTGTTTTATCTTTTGGCATGGAAATGAGTTTCTTGTGCTATGGATGGTACAACAACGATGTAGAGTATAATTGTGGTTATGATTGAGGACATAACTTCTTACGAAATTGTTTGATGGAAGGTCAACTTGATATCAAGTTTGGGCTATTGCAGTACTGACTTAATGGATTTATGTTGTAGAATTGTCATAATACATATTACTGCATTTTTTAATTTTGTATGTTTGATTCTAAAGTTACATAATTTTTGTTGGTGAAAGTTGTCTATTTGAACAAGTGCATAGCATAGTTTTTGAAATTTTTTTATTGAATTAAAGTTGTTGAGAAAAATATAGAGAACCATGGCTATTCTCAAATAATAGCCATAACTAGTACAACTAGATAGCAACCATCTAATTAAGATACATATTAGCCCTCCAAATAAGGGAAAAATGAAAATAGAAAGAGCAATAAATCTGTCACATACCAAATGGGACTGAAGCAAGAGAAAACTATAAACTAAAACAGTCCCAATTGAACAATAACCAATTGAAGTGTTCAGCTACATAGGTTCCCATATTGGCTTTGATATCCAATTGATCAGCCATGTGGTTCATAGTATGATGTATGTCCTTGAAGCATTGATAATAGGATTTGTTCAAACATCCCTCAATACAATGAAGAATTATCCAAGCAAGTTTAGTCTAAGCCGACTTGTAGTTCTGAATGAGAATCATGGAGGCTACGTAGGTTCTCGTATTGGCTTTGATATCCAATTGATCAACCACATGGTTCATAGTATCATGTATGTCCTTGAAGCATTGATGATAGGATTTGTTCAAACATCCCTCAATACAACGAAGAATTATCCAAGCAGGTTTAGTCTAAGCCGACTTGTAGTTCTGAACAAGAATCATGGAGGCTTAGTGTATGACATCTCCAACCTAAGGCATAGCACAAAGTTAATGGATTTTTTTTTGTGACTAGTATCATAAGGGTATTGTTTCAGGTCCTAGGAGGTCAAATTTTCTACTTTGTACACTGTAACTTTTTGAATTTATGATGGATCTACATTGCATTAGGACAATGATAGATTTCATGAATGGATCTTAGTCAACTTGATTGGTTGATTGCATACTCTTCAAAATAAGGTGGACAATACTATATAAAGGTCGATTTATGTAGACAAGGAAATGAACTATTTTTGTGTATGATTGCTTATCTATGGGTTGCCACTATGTTTTGGTAGACATAAACTCACCTCACACTATGTTTTGCAACTTCCAATCGTATTTTGCATGTATATGCTTGTTGGTAAACATCGGGTGTTTACTATCAAAGCATGATAGTAAATATGGATTGTTATGGCATTGCAACACCATGGTGATTGGAATGCCATGACAAGCCATAGACATTGTTTATGTGTATGATTGCTTATCTATGGGTTCCCACTGTGTTTTCGAAGGAATATACTCACCTCACACTGTGTTTTCCAACTTGGAATCCTATTGTGCATGTATATTCTTGTTGGAAAACATCAGGTGTCTAGTGCAAAAGCATAATAGTAAATATGGATTGTCATGGCATTGCAACACCATGGTGATTGGAATTCCATGACAAGGGCCATAGAGTAGGAAATGAACTATTTCTATTGTTTGTCTATGGCTTGTCATGGAATTCCAAGATGATGGTGGTGGAATGCAATGACAATCCATATTTTCAATTATGCTTGGATACATTTTTTCAAAAATCCATATTTACTATTTAGCCATGGTGTTCGAAGCCATGAGAATTCATATTTACTATTATGCTTTGATAGATTTTTTGCAAGCATGTGTAGCTTGTTCAAAAGAACCTGTTTAAGGCTTTTAGCCATAGAAGCAAGGAAGTGAAATGCTTGCTAGATTTGTTTCTTAGACATGAATGAAAATTGTGGTAGCATAGTGAACTGTTCCATAAAATGCCTCAAAGAAATCCGGTCTCATGGTGATGGAATGCCATGCCAATCGATAATGCAACTACTGCACTATGGATTGTCATTGTAACACCTACTCATTAAAATATTAGAAAAATTAATAAATTAGACAAAAATAACGAAAAAAATATGATAACAAGAAGAAATTCATTTAAAACCAACTTAACAAACTTCATTAATATGAAAGTAGTATTTTAGTTAGTGTCTTAGATAAATTTTCACCTTTAATGAATCTAAACAATATATGCTCTTTATATTGCAATGATTAACATATTCATGAATTGAATGCAATCATTAGACTAAGATAAGTAATATTAAATCAATTCAAAAACCTTCACAACCATAAAACATAAATGAGACTATAACACCCTATTTGTCTAGAGTGGAAAACCCTCTTGGGGTAGAAAAAGCACTCAAAAATTGCCTCACTGGCTTAATCTCAAAACTTGTTGTTTACAATGCCTCATTGGATATATATCAACATTTTCAATCACTATTTAATGATACACAAAGTATCACTTTTGTTTCTTTTACAACATCTTCTGATCTCGCATCACTCAAGATTCAGATGCAAAAGTTTAATTACAACATAATTGATTAATTTCACAAAGCACTGAATGTGCTATCCAAATAACTTTCAAATATGAATCAATGAAATGCCATTTGTAAACTGAGAATAATACTTCTTTTCTACTCACCATCTTTTTGAAAGAATACATGGAAGGATATATATATATAATGTTATGGATTACTAAACCGGAGTATCTTTTCAAACTGAAAAGTAACTTTCTTCTCTAAATGTCCCTTAACAATTAACAATTACAAAACTGAAAAGTTTTTAACAAATTTTAATCAATGCTTCCTTGAAAAAATGCCTGTTGTCCTGACATAACAATATATCATAAAGATATTTGAAAGTATAACTTGTGTTCCTGAATGATAAAGAAAAATGAACCATGACAAGAACAACTAACAATTGACACAATGCAAACCAACAATTGTAATCATATGAACGAAGCTTGACAATAACTAATCATAATGCCAACATGGATTAAGTTACAGATTTGAGATAATAAAAATTGTACCCAAACAAAATGAAAAGAACTCGGGTTTGAATCGATACCCAACATTGTATGTAGGGTTCGAAGGCAATAATACATTTTATACATATTAACCCTATTGAAAACATAGTGGGTTGTAGGTTGTATATGACACATTGTTTTCCAACTTGCAATTATACATAGATAGTATGGTTGCAACGAAAATCTTGTGTTTTTTAGACATTAAGAATTTCATGAAACTCACCTAAAAAAATTATTACAACTTTTCGTTGGACTAAAATTTTGGTTTCAAAATCATGATATGATGGTAAAACAAAATGCATTGAATATTTGCAGGTTGGAAAACACAGTGTGGGATTTCAATACATGCTTTTATGAATCTCCCACTTGAAATAGGACAAGTACATACATGAGTAATGAGAGTAACGATTATCCCTTTAAAAAAAATCCAAGCACATACCATTCACCTCCTCACCATTCACTTTGGCCAATAGGAAGAGCACTTCACTGAAAAACATCCCCTTTATAGCATTTGAATTGTTGCAAACTCAAGAGCACTTCACTGAAAAACATCCCCTTTGTAGCATTTGAATTGTTGCAAACTCATGCACTAGGAAATACAAATGGCATAGGAGGAAATGGTATGGGCTTGGATTTGTTTAAAGGGATAATCATTACTCTTGTTACTCATGTATGTACATGTCCTATTTCAAGTGGGAGATTCATAAAAGCATGTACTGACATCCCACATTGTGTTTTCCAACATACAAAGATTTAGTGTATTTTGATTTGTTTTCCAATTATTTTTAGAGTAGATTCCTTTTTTTCATTACACTTTCCAGTACGTCCTCATATGTGTTTTATTACTACCAAGTCATACAATTCTCATAAAAAATATTTTTGTGATTCTGTTTGATTTCTTGCATGCTAAGGGATAGAGTTTTGAATGTATTGAATACTTTCAAATGATAAAGGGAAAAACATGTGGTAATGAAGTTTTTGTGTTTATGGATGAGTTTCAAAAGTATATCACAGTCCAGAAAGGAATACATTTCAAGAGTTAGTGGGTTGCAATTTTTATAACACCTTGTGTTTTCCAATATGTAGTTTTACAAATAGTATTCATCTAACTAAGAGTTTTTCTTTTCATAAATGTTTTGCAATGTTTATTTATGTTTTGAAGTAGTCGATGAATCAGTAGTTGGAAGTAAACATCAGTTTTTTTGTAGATGCTTGCAGCACTATTTGTTACTGACTTTTTTTCCCTTATTTTTTGACAGCATAACCAAAAATGTTGAACTCAAGAATTCACATTGGGTAGCTTCCCCACGACAATGAGGAAGACAATGGAAGTCCCTTCAGTATGGAGAGGCTACATCATTCCTTCAAATTCAATTGTTGTATAGTGGAGGATGTCATTCGCAAGATTGGCAGATTTCCCGAGCCCACCGAACCTATACTCCCATATTCTGAGGCTGATGTAGCATGCAGTTTCTTGTCAAACTCCATGGACCTGCTGAAAAACTATATTCTAGTTCATATTTTGTGTGCAAATTATGTTTGGCGACATGTGGTCAATCACGTTCAACTTGACGAAGCATTGGAAAGATATGATGTTGATCAAGTGTCTACCTCATTGGTGGCATATTTCCACATTCATTACCTCAATCATCCTCAGATATGAGGTGTCTACAACAAACATTTAGCAATGCCATACAACATCAGGCTGATCATTTTTTTGACCAAGCAATGTGATTGCATGGTAATGTTGTTGAGCCACACGTAGAAGAGGACATACGGGAGATGTATCTTGTCCTACGCACACTGCTTGACCACCCCGCACCAGTTCCTTCAAATGATGAAAGGGTTATTCAGTGGCTCGGCATAGGATGCCCCTGTCATTCCAATGAGGGCACAAAAGTAAAGATAGAAAATGTAAAGAGTGAATCTGATTAGGATGTCGAAAGACTTGTTAAATGAAAAATGTAAACTAAAACTTCAAATTTTATTTTCTATTACTCTTTTGAAACACTACAGTTGAATGAATGATATTTTTTATTGTTGTTTATTAGTGTTTATTAGTGTATTTTTTATCACTATTTATTACTGTTTAATACTTGACTATTGTTTTGTAAAACTACAGATTGTAAAACACACAGTGTTGTAAAAACAACAACTCACTCATAGTTGTAAAACACAAGGTGTTGTATTTTGTATTACCATTGATTAGTGTTTATTGGAAGTATTTTGCATTACTCTAATTACTTTATTACTATTTATTACTGTAGGACATTTCAAGGTGAAGAACATCAAACATATGGAATGCAATATCACAGGTACAATTAACAAGGTATGAATGAGCAAGAAATTTTTAGTAGATAAAGGTCATGAACATTGAACCAATAGTAGGATAGTCACCACAACATTTAATTAAACCTATGGTCAACACTCTCTTTTCAATTTTTATTCCCAATTTCATCCATGAAAAATTTCCTCAGCCTATAGATCCTATTGTTAGTCATAACTTGAGTAGGTGTCAAGGATAGCTTTTAGTTTTTGATTACCCAAGAAACAATTGACAAAATTCGGCCTTACTAGATAACATGTGGTGAAAATATTTTTGAAGTTATTGTGGAAAAGAGTTCTTCACACTATAATGTGCAGTTTTCAATTAACCTTTTTTGCATGAATTCCATATCTTTGATCGGCTATGTCAAGCTTGATGACCTTGATCAAGAATGAGGAGGCTTGGGCTCTGTAAAATTAGGTTTCCAATATGCTTTTCCTCTTTAGGAAGGCTCGAATTTGTCTCACAAGTTAGGTATACAAAAATATTGTAGCCAATAACAAGCACACTTTTTATTCTATGCCACTCACAAAGCATCACCAAATGCCTCAAATTTTTCAATTATTTTCCCATGATATGGTTGCTCTTAGCCAGTTTTATAATCTCTTCATATTCACAGTTGGAATGAATTTCATTCGCAAAGGTCGTTGATTTGTTTAGCATGTAAACTAGAATGTCAATACTCCACTTCTTGAACTCTCTTTCCCAAGGGAAAAGCATGTTTTTGGAGCAATAATCAAAGTCCTACTTAAGCCCTTACGAAAATCTTATAAGTAGGCCATGTTTGTGTTCCAATCAGAAAATCTGACCTGACCTTTATTGATATGATGATATAAAACCTTAATATGCTTTCATGGGAAAAAATGAATGTGTGTTATGTCTTGGCATAGAAGAAAAAGTGTGCTTGTTATTAGCTACAATATTTTTCTATGCCTAACTTGTGACACAAATTTGAGCCTTCCTGAAGAGGCTAAGCATATTGGAAACCTACTTTTACACAACCCAGGCCTCCTCATTCTTGATGAAGGCCATCAAGCTCGTAATAGCCAATCAAACATATAAAATTCATGGATGCACAAGTTGAAAAAGTTCTTCATGGATCAATGATTTGGAATTCATTGATGAAAGAAATGGAAATCATGGATCAAAGTTATGGCTAACACCAGGATCTATAGGTTGACGAAGTTCTTCATGGATGAAATTGGGAATAAAATTAATAATGGAAAAGAGATTTTTGACCATAGGTTTGCTTAAATGTTGTGGTCATTGTCCTACTATTGGTTCAATGTTCATGACCTTTATCTACTGAAAAGTTCTTGCTCATTCATACCTTGTTAAGTGTAACTGTGATATTGCATTGCATATGTCTGATGTTCTTCACCTTGAAATTTCCATATTGAAATAAAGTAATTAACCACTTAGAAAAGGAAATAAAACACAAGAAGTTGTCACAGTGAAAAGAAGAGGACCCTCATGTTGTTTAGAGAGAGCTGCAATCTTGGTGCATAGCACCTTGCTGCTGAATTTAATGAAAAGAGTCTAGATAGGTAGATAGAATCATAATAATGTTGAATAATCCCATGTGAGGCCCTTTTATAATGTTTTTTGTGGTTTTAGGTCATTATGTGGTTATTAGGAGAAATGTTTCAAATTTGATAAAATGTTGTCAAGACAATTTTGTAAAAATGCAAAAAATGTAAAATCATGGAATGCCAAGGGTCAGGTAGTTGTACACACAGTTTTAGGTGTTGGTAGGTTTCATTTGAAGTATAAATATGTTTTGAACTTGTTGGAGGAGGTTTTCAAAGGCTTTAGAGAAGGAACTCAATAAAATTTCTTAAGTTTCTTGTTATTTTCTAGTAAATTTTGAGTTTATAGACCTGGTACGGTTTCGTACAGGCTGCCATTGAACTAATTTGCATCTAGAACAGTAATCATATGTGTTAGCTTCATTTCAAAGTTGTTTTGATTGGTTTTTGGGGTGTTTTGTGAATTTAACATGCCATTTCCTTCAAGCGGCCAAAAAATAGGGGTTAAGGGTTTGATTTTTAAAATGGATTGGGAGGCCATTCAAGATTTTTGTATCAACTATTTCTTGGTGGAATGGGCCTGAATAATAGGATTAGGGGTAGGTAACATGGATTAAGATTGGTAGAGAATTTACAAGGGTTTCTCCACGCCACCCTGTTGAAACATTGAATTATGGGCCTTAAGAATAAGGCAAGAGTTGGTAACTAGGAGAAATTTTCTGAGAATAAGGTAGGGAAAGCTAATTCTGATGTGAGTGAGAGTATTTTGTTGTGTTTAGAGGGTTGGAAAAGTTTGGAAAGGTCATTTGTGTGATGGGGAATGGGACCTTAGTTGTTAAAGGGTGAGAACAAGTGAATTTGAGTGGTTTAATGAAGGAAGAGTCAAAGAATCTTGGGGGAAGCATATTTGAGTGGTTTAATGAAGGAAGAGTGAAAATATGAAGGTGAACTTCAAAACATTGTTTTGTTACGGTCTGCATAAAAGAAAGTGATCATTCAAGAAGAATTGACAAGTCAGTCACAACCTAGTGTGTTTTCCATCGTGCAAATATTATGTGCATTTTATGTTCGAAACGTATGAACAGATATTATTACCATGTTTGTTGAAAGTAAGGGTTGTTAAAAATATGAAGGTCAAGTTGGAAACATTGTTTTGTTATAGTATGCATAACAGAAAGTGTTCAGTGAACAAGAATTGAGAAGTGAGTCACAACCCTCTGTGTTTTCCATCCTGCAACTATTATGTGCATTTTTTTTGTGTTCGAAACATATGAACATATATTGAAATGGAGTGGTTTTATGAAAGTAAGGGTTCTCATAAAACAAGAAGGTGGACTTCAAAACATTCTTTTGATACAGTCTGCAAAAAAAAAAAAAGTGAGCCACAACCCACTGTGTTTTCCATGATGCAACTGTTATGTAAATTTTGTGTTTGAAACATATGAAAAAATATTGAAATGGAATGGTTTGTTGAAACTAAGGGTTGTCATAAAACAAGAATGTGAACTTCAAAAAATTCTTTTCTTATAGTCTGCAAAAAAATAAGAAGTGAGCCACAACCCACTGTGTTTTCCATTATGCAACTGTTATGTAAATTTTGTGTTTGAAACATATGAACAGATATTCAAATGGAGTGTTTTGCTGAAACTAAGAGTTGTCATAAAACAAGGAGAACTTCAAAACATTATTTTCTTACAGTTTGCAAAAAAAATAAGAAGTGAGCCACAACCCACTATGTTTTCCATGATGCAACTGTTATGTAAACCTTGTGTTCGAAACATATGAACAAATATTCAAATGGAGTGTTTTTTTGAAACTAAGGGTTGTCATAAAACAAGAAGGTGAACTTCAAAACATTCTTTTCTTACATTCTGCAAAAAAAAGAAGTGATCCACAACCCACTGTGTTTTCCATGATGCAACTGTTATGTAAACCTTTAAGCTATATCATTACTTGTTTAAAGAACTCCATTAGAAGAAACTAATCACAACCAAGTCAAGTACTCATAAGAAGGGTCCAAAGAGGGTTTCACAGATTTACATCCAAGAATAACAAAGATTATGAAAGATAACAACAAGATTTACTTTCTTCTCAAGAACTGACAACCAAAACAAAAGGAAACTCAAAAACTTAAGCAAGAAAAAAAAATTCCTTAATACTAAGAGGGAGGAACCGATGACACCTATGGCTCTCCATAAAAAAGGTCTTACAAAATACTTTAAAAAAAAAAAACCCTTAAATACAACTTTATGTTATGATATTTATCTTCCAATCCCCCAGTCTTTGATTGCATAACCTTGATATTTCCTTCATATTGTTCTTCGTATGGTATGGTGTGAATGTTGTTATGATACATGAAGGTATGTTTTACCTGTACATAGATAAAGATATGTGAGATTTAAAAATATGAATGACCTAGGTGGGTGCAACAAAGAAAGGAATGCGACACATTGATTAGATGCAAGCAAGGCATATAAATGGCTTACGAAAAGTATTTGATATGGGAGGAAAGTATATGAAAGGCCGGATATGCAAATGAATGGAATTGAAATGCTATCAATTCATCATTTTTGAGTTGTACGTAGAAAATGAAATGCAAGATTTAGAAATATGAATGACCTAGGTGGATCCAAAGAAGAAAGGAATGCAATGCATTGATGTGATGCAAGGAAAGCATATAAATGGTTTATGAAATTTTTTCGATATGGGAGGAAAGGATATGGAAGGCTGGATATGGAAATGAATGGAATGGAAAGGCTATGAAGTGATCATTTCTTTCATCATAGAGTGGAATGATTCCTCCTTTTTTTATTGGTTATTCTTTTTGTAATTATCATAGGGTGGACTGACTCAATACATACACATAAGAAAAACTCATGCCCCATTCCTCACTCTCCTTCATACACAACAAGGTGTAGAGATCCTCAAGCTTCCTTGGAATGTGACAACAAAAGAAAATATATAAAAATATAATGATATTGATGGAGACAAGAGACAAGAGTTAAGATAAAGCACAAGTTGTCATGCATGCAATATGAAAATGATAAATATGCAATATCATGATAATGAAAAAATGCAAATGCTAATGCATATGATAAGGACCACTACACAAAATAGTTGTTGGATGGAAAATACAGTGGGTTGTGACTTAGTAAAGCCCAATGTTTTAGTATGTTAAAGAGTTTATGGTTTTTTTAAATGTTTTAGTCATAACAATGATAGTGTAATGATAAATAAGAATTTAAATGATAATGATAAACAAGATCTTATTCCTTAGTCAAGCTGAAAGTAAGGGTTTTTAAAAAATACGAAGGTGAAGTTGAAAACAATGTTTTGTTACAGTCTGCATAAAAGAAAGCGTTCATTGAACAAGACTTGAGAAGTGAGTCAAAACCCACTGTGTTTTCCATCATTCAACTACTTCTCACAACCCACTGTGTTTTCCATCATGCAATTACTTGTCACAACCCACTGTGTTTTCCATAATGCACCTAATATATGCATTTTGTGTTTGAAACATATGAACAAATATTCAAATGGAGTGTTTTGTTGAAAGTAAGGGTTGTTATAAAATATGAAGGTGAACTTCAAAACATTGTTTTCTTACAGTCTGCATAAAAAAAACTGCTCATTGAACAAGACTTGAGAAGTGAGTCAAAACCCACTGTGTTTTCCATCATGCAAGTACTTCTCACAACCCACTGTGTTTTTTCCATCATGCACCTAATATGCACATTTTGTGTTCGAAACATATGAAAATACATTCAAATGGAGTTTTTTGCTGAAAGTAAGGGTTGTTATAAAATATGAAGGTGAACTTTAAAACATTGTTTTCGTATAGTTTGCATAAAAGAAACCGCTCATTGAACAAGAATTGAGAAGAGAGTCACAACCTAATGTGTTTTCCATTGAATGCACATGTTATGTGCATTTTGTGTTCCAAACATATGAACATATATTGAAATGGAATGTTTCTTGAAAGTAAGGGTTGTTAGAAAATATGAAGCTCAACTTGAATAAATTGTTTTGTTACAGTCTTCATAACAGAAAGTGCTAGTTGCATGTGCTTACATGGATTTGTAAGTTTGAAATAAATAATAAGACTTGAGATGGAATTTCCTACCATTATTTGATGGCATTTGACATTGTTTATAATGAAATTTTACATGGCAACAAAAAGTGTCATGAAATCTACAAGAACATTGTCTTACATTTTTTTAAATTAAGAGGAGTAAACACTTTTGACCCAGAGCTATGAACCGGTGAAGTCACAAATGGGGGACCTCATCCCCTAAACCCCAAAGGGATTGGAGCCTTGATGGAAAGATTAACAATACAACTTAACAATCACACAATGCCACTATTGGCAGAAGACCGTAGTCTTCAAACATACCAAAGAACTGTAATTCCATAGAATAATTGATCAATAATTACATGATCAAAGATAATGCAATCCCACACCATAATTGTTCAATAATTACATGATCAAAGATAATGTAATTCCACATCATAATTGTTCAATAATTACATGATCAAAGACCGAATGGAAAATGAATATTGTTAGCCTCTGTCATCCTCTCCTACAGTGCCTTTTATGTGCAATTGAGGAGACGGCCAAATTAAATCTTATAGGCTTCTTTAAGTCCTTGGCACTGATGGTGGGGTGATTCCACTTGCACGAGGGTTTGGGGAAGCCTTTGCTTTGACCATTACACTTTCAACACCTTCAGCCTATAAGAAACCCATGAATATAAATGACTACATTCAATAATTAACATATGGATATAAGGAAAAGGCAACATCAGATCTAAGTGCAGAGAAAGAGAATTAGTAGGGGGGAGAGATGAAAGTCTTATCTAAAAACATAGACAACTTCATAACACATTTATATGAGCCTATGGAGGATAAATACAATTCAAAATTAGACAGACCAGGAAATGTCGCTAATAATCAAGGCCCGATTTTTTTGCTTCTTTCACAGAAGTTGAAGGAAATTGAGAAATTGAGCAGGCTAGTGTCAAGAATCAATAAAATCAAGCCTTGATTTTATTAGCGACGTTTCTTCACACCCGCCACTTCCTTGTTCATCCTTTCCCAGCAACGTGAAGAATGTTAACATCACATCAAATTCAAATGCATGCAAAAAATTCATTCAAATTATGAAAATACACGTTCAAAAGCAGATTTCAAAATTACCCTTTCTTCCACTTTATTCCTCTGAAAGAACTAGGGACAGTGTGTTTTCCAATACACTGTCAAAATCAACATATTCATAATAGAAAATAAAATTTCTAAATGAAATCACAAAGACACTCTAAAATTAGAGAAAAAAGTGACTGCAATGACACATATTACAACAAACCACAAATGCATACTTTAAAAGGGAAAGTGCGCGATCTCCTCCCCAGGCACCCTTCCTTCTTGCTGCCCTGTCGAGGCACATTTTCCTGTCCCAAATGGACACTAACTTTCTCACACCCACCACTTCCTTGTCCATCCTTTCCCTCTAATGCCAAGAATGTAAACGCCACATCAAATTCAAATACATGCAACCAGTTCATTCAAAGTATCAAAATACACATTAAAAAATAGATTTCAATATTACCCTTTCTCCCACTTTCTTCGACTTTCCCCTTCAAAGTATGCATCTGTGGTTGCCTGTAATATGTAAAAAAGTTGCAAGTGTTATGGGACAGTTAAAGTTCCAAAATTTATTGCACCATTTGTTGTAAGAAATCATATAGTTTTTGAATCATAAGAAACAAAATTTGAAGGTGGACTTCCTTACTTCTTCATGGGTAGGAAACAAATACTTTGACAAGCAAATAACTGACAGGGGACAGTGTGTTTTCCAGCACTGCAAATAATGTGAGCATTTTTTTTTCTTGCAATCAGATGAAGATAGTGAAATGTCATTTTTACTCTTACAAATATTATTTAATACAACTATTCATTTGAAAGTATCCATGATGAGAAAAATAGTCAACCTCAAATGATTTAAATGTCAACCTTTTTCTTTCATTTATAAGCAAGCTACCATAAACAATAAGACTTTAGGTGGCATTTCCTTCTGGTATATATCATATTAACATAAATAGAATGCACATTATAAGCACACAACCAAATGATTATTGTCATAGTCTGCATAACAGAAAGTGGTCATTGAACAAGAATTGAGAAGTGAGTCACAACCCTCTATGTTTTCCATCCTGCAACTGTTATGTGCATTTTTTGTTCCAAACATATGAACAGATATTGAAATGGAATGTTTGCTGAAAGTAAGGGTTGTCATAAAATATGAAGGTGAACTTCAAAACATTGTTTTTTTACAGTCTGCATAATAGAAAGTGCTCATTGAACAAGAATTCAGAAGTGAGTCACAACCCTAAGTGTTTTCCATCCTACAACTCTTATGTGCATTTTATGCTCCAAACGTATGATGATATTGAAATGGAATGTTTGCTGAAAGTAAGGGTTGCTGAAAACATTCAAACTATCAATATAATTGCCAACGGGGGATACATAAAAGTATCCAAAATCAACTGAGGTGTCACCAACCAATTGGGTTCTCACAATGTAAGTAACCAAAACATTTTCATTACATTCATATTGTCTATGTGTAATTGCAGGTTCAAAAATATTGGGTATTATGAACCCTACAACCCAAATACTATTTTCAAACCCTTTACAAGTAACAACCCAATTGGTTACTCACCCCTCAAGTGAATTTGGATAGTCTTATATATCCCTGACCTGGAACTCCTTGTAGAATGAGAAAACCCAGAACACAAAGTGTTTTCCAAGAATAGTACTCGTTACAATCTAAAACACATCTTAATGACATCAACACCTTTCCCTCTTGCAGTGAACAGATAGCTTCACACAAGGAAAAAAAATGTCGGCGCAATTTGATGGGAGAGGACACCTCCTCACTTTCCTCGCCATGACGTTTCCTCCCATCTGCCGATTTCATCACTTTTATAATCCGTCGTGGCGGGCCTCGCACAATGCCATCTCATCATGTTATGTATATTTTTATGCATTTTTGTATGTACATAGGTGTGTTTTGTCAAGAGATTAGATGTGTCCATACAAGGTTTTACAACATTGTGTGGGTTGAAGGTTTCATAAATCAGGCTCTCACATCCCACTATGTTTTCCAACCTGCAATCATACAGAGTTTTAATCGTTGTTGGAAAACATTGGTTTTTAAAAAACGATGCCTTTCATTACATTCCTATGGTGTAAATAACAAAAGATTTTCAAGATAAATATTCATACTATTGTGTAAAATTCCAGGTTGCAAAACACTGGTTTTTCAAAATCTGCAACCCACATAATGTTTTAAAACCCTTTACAAGAGACAAACCAATTGGTTACAAACCCCTCACCTCAATTCCATTGGTTTTTCATCTCCCCCAACTACTCTCCAACCTTTCGCTTTCAACCTGTAGAATGAGAAAACCCACAACACAATGTGTTTTCCAATAACAATACTTCTTACATATTAACCGTGACATTTCCTTCCGTTGCTAGTTCTGTCACTTCTATCATCCATCTAGTGAGCCCCTCACTATGTCATCTATTCATGTTATGTATGTTACAATGTATTTCATTATGCATGCTTTCATGCATTTTTGTGTGTACATAGGTTATTTTTGTCTAGGAGTTGGAGAAAGCTATCAGAAAAAGCTAACTCCTAGACAAAACACACCTATGTTATATACATGTATATAACATGATATCGTATCCCCATCCCCCATCCCACACGATGGAAAAAAGACACTAAAAAAAAGACTTGATGGATCGATAGCCCCGTGTCGTCAAGTGTCAAATGCCGGAAAAGGACGTGCAGCCCCAACGGGAAAGTAAAAAACACTAACCATTTTCCACATTTTCTTTTATTTTGGTTCGCCATTTTCTTCATTTAATTTTGCAATTTTTTGGGGAGAGAGGCGTGAGCATTAAAATGGAGTTGCAGGAAGCCATGGGGAGGGAGGCATGAGCATTGAAATGGAGTTAGAGGCGGCCAAAACAATGCGAGAATTGAAATGGAGTTGCAGGCAGGAGGTGGTTGAACCAATGCGGGCTTTGAAATGGAGTTGGAGGTGTGTTTATGTTGTTTTTTTTATGTAGATAGTTACATTTTGTCTATGTTTTCTGAAAAGTATTGAAAAAATATTGGTTAAAGAAAAAAGGTTTTCATTGATGGAAAAATAAAATGATTTGTTTGCATGTATGGTTTTCATCTGAAATGCATAGTTGTTTCTATTTATGCAGAATAAAAAAAATCAACTAGAAATTATTTACATTTGCCACAGTAAGCATCTCATCTATAAAAATATCACAACTTCTTAATGCATGATAAATTTTGGAAGTTTAACTGACCCATACACTTGCAATTCAAGCTATGATAGCTAGAATCACCTGTATTTAGTGCAGAAGCTTCACGTCTCCAAAACCATCCTTCTCAATCCACCTGCCCTTATTTTCTTCAATTTTGTTTCCTCGAATATATCAACCACTTGGAAGGAAGACAAGTGTTAGTGATAGATTAAATTGGAAAATTAAATACATTTGGTGCTACAAAGAATTCTTTTTATTCCAAATTTCACCAATATACAATCTATATGTTGTGGTGAATGCAAAATACCAGGTTGCACAAACAATAAACAAACATATTAAACTATACATTGGGAATTTAATTTCCAATTTAACCTATCGCTAACACTAGTAGTATATATCAACAATTATATTTGTCATTCTGCAGGAATTGTGAAGCACTGAATGTTCATTTTGTGTATATAAAAAACTCATCTCTCCTAACATATGAAAGAGGTCATAACTTACAATAATCAATAAGTGCATAGAAGAAAAAACAAGAAGGATACCACGTACCACTATCAGACTTCTGTTTATATCCTGTGTATCTCAATGAACACCTAAATGACATCGGTATCATAACCATTGTTCAATGATATTGTAAACTGAACCATTACTTGTACAAATGACTGAAAAAATATAGATCATTGCAAGAACAAAGGTTAACAAGTCAACAAAAGCCTTGCTGATCACCTTGATTGAACAAAAAATAACAGCTACTCTGCCAACAAAACACACCTATATACATACAAAAATGAATAAAATTGTACACAAAAACATACATAGAAACATACATAACATGAAAAGAAGGTAGAATAGGATGTTAGTGCAAAAAATAGAATTAGTTGGACAGAGACATGAGAGTCCTATGTGAAAAGGTAGACAAATTTTGCAAAGAACTTATTAAAAACAAAACATTTGCATTCTCTAATCATAAAGACACTCTCAAAGCTAAGAACAGTATTTGGGTTGTAGGTTTCATAACACATACTATTTTCCAACATGCAAGTATGTATAGACAACATTCTTCTAATGAAAACCTTAAAGTTTGTAAACAGTAACAATGTACTAAAGTTCATTCACCTTCACAATTTATAGCAACTCTTACTTACAGAAAAAAAATTGAAATTCAATTTTGTCATATCATTTAAAAATAAATGCACAATATAATTTGCAAGTTGGAAAACACAATGTGGTTTTCCATTTATTTCATTCTCTACATTCAAAGTTACGTGGTTGAGAGCACAGGCAGGAATGTCTTGAAAAGATTTTGTTAGTTAGGCAGTAGGAATGCAATGAAAGGAAACATTTTATAAATGCCCACTGTTTTCCAAGAACCATTAAAACTCTGAATGGTTGCACGTTGGAAAACACCATGGGAGGTGAGTGCATGATTTATGAAACCTCCAACCCACACAATGTTCTAAAACCCTCTATGGACACAACTAATCTCCTGACAAAACACACCTATGTACATACAAAAATGCATGAAAACATACATAATGACATACATGGTACCATACATAACATGAAGAGACGACATATTGCGGGGCCTGCTAGATAGATGATAGAAGTGACAGAACTGACAAATAGAAGGAAACGTCACAAGGAAAGCGAGGTGGTGTCCTGTCGCATTGAATTACGTCAGAATTTTTTTTCCTTGTGTGAGAAGCTATCCATTCACTGCACATGGGAAGGGCATTGATGTGATTAAGACATGCATTTTAGATTGAAACAAGTATTGTTCTTGGAAAACACTTTGTGTTTTGGGTTTTCTCCTTTTGCAAGTTTAAAGTGAATCGTTGGAGAGCAAGGGGGCATTGCAGGTAGGGGAGACGACCAAGTGACTTGAGGTGAGGGGTTTCTAAACAACTGTATGTACATAGGTGTGTTAGCTTGGATTTCCCATATTACCAATTGGGTTGTTACGTCTAGGGGGTTTTTAAACATTGTGTGGGTTGCAAATTTCTTAAAACTCATTATTTTCCAATCCCATTACATTCTTACTATCTAATTCACAAAAGGCTCTCAAGACAATCACAAAACATAGAAAATTGAGGTGAGGGGCAAGTAACCAATTGGGTTGTTACTTGTAAAGGGTTTTAAAACATTATGTGGGTTGCAGATTTTGAAAAACCAATGTTTTCCAACCTAGAATTTTACAGAACAAAATGAATGCAATTTAGACTGTACAAACAATTGGAGTATGAGTTGTCATTTTCATAGATTTTTTTCTAGCATGGGAATTTGAGGCAGAATGATGTGTGTGTTTTCAATTTGGAGAAATAAAGGGGAAAACACTTTGTGTTTCATGTTTACACATTCAAAGGTGATGGTTGGAGTGCACATGTAGGAGTTGGAGGAAAAAACCAATGTTTTGAAACCTGGAATTTAACAAAATGGTATAAATGTAATGAAAGGCACCTTATAACAAGACTTATGCAGAATAAAATTTGCATTTCTATTTCTTAATATGATCTAAATATACATGCACAGTATGATTGCAAATTGGAAAACACAGTGGGAGGTGAGCTGGCAACATGATTTATGAAACCTCCAACACTCAAAATTTTGTAAAACCCTCTACGCACTGAAGCCAAATACCTTATTGGTTGTCTAGAAAATAGTGCCTATCACCATACTCCTACGGTCTAAATAACACAAAGCTTTTCAATACATACATATTATTTTTGAAAATTCTAGGATGCAAAACAATGTGTTTCACAAAACCTACAACCCACCTAATGTTTCAAAACCATTTAGACACCACTATGGGGGTACAATATCATGTTACACACATAGGTACTTTTTGTCTATGAGTTATCTTCTCCTGTTCCCTCTAATACCGATTATTATATGAATCGGCCTCTAATACTAGTATAGTATATCATTAGGGGAGAAGCTAACTCCTACACAAAAAACAACAGTCTACTAAAACCAATATTAAAGGTCGATTCATATAATATACCAGTATTAGAGGGAACAACTAATAGGAGACAGTGTGTTTTCCAACACTACAACTCCATTTCTATGCCTACATTGGTTTGGCCACCTGTAACTCCATTTCAATGCACGTGCGTCCCTCCCCAACAAACTATAGAACGAAATGAAGAAAATGGCAAAGTAAAACAAAAGAAAATGTGAAATTTTTTTAGGGTTTTTGACTTTCCTGTCGAGGCCACATGTCCTTTTTCGGTGTTCGACAAGTGACAACACGGGGCTATCGATCCGTCAAGTCTTTCTATCAAAAACATGAATGAAACTAGCTGACTAGCTATGCATCAACACTTGAAGGAATAATAAAACACCTAAAATCCCTATGCAATAACACTTATTGACTCAAAGATAACCTATGCTAACCTACACTAGCCAATAACATGAATTTCTCAAAAAAAACCATTAACTGGCACTACTGAATTTGACACCATTTTCCAACGGTCGTTCGTCGGTCGTTCAACAAATCTTTGTCGGACAAGCGATGAAATGGAAAAAATATTTGCGTCATTTTTTTGTCAAAAGGTCGATGACGAATTAAACGTTGAAATAACGGCGAAGAATCATCGGTCATCGACATTGTGAAATGGCTTAGACTTTCGTCAAAATATCAATGAACACTTCGTGTATCCACCGACGAATTACACCAGAAGTTCGTCACCAGTTCGATGAAATGGGCAAGGAGTAGCGTCAAAACAACACCAAAAAATTTTTGAACATGTGACGAAATAGGCAAGTAGTAGCGTCAAAACAACACCAAGAGTTCATCAAAATGGTGATGAAAAGAGCAAGGAGTAGCATCAAAAGAACACCAAAAGTTCGTCGAAAGTGCGACGAAATGGGCAAGTAGTAGCATGGAAACAACACCAAAAGTTCATTGAAATTGCGATGAAATGGGCAAGGAGTTACGATGAAACCTTCATCGCAGCTATAGCAACTTCATTGAACCTTTTTGTTGATTCGTCGATGGGTTTCATCGAAATTGTGACGAAGCATCAATTTAAAAAAATATATATATATTCGTGGAAATGTACCATTGCGGAGACTAACGATTGATCATACATACAGACTGCATATTGGTTTGATGCTTCAAATGATGCATTTATTATATTGAAAAGTGCATTACCTTATTTAGCTTCTCTTTGTTTCGAGAATAGTTTAATATTATCTACTTAACAGGGCCTACCACGTGACGGTGGAAGCACATTTAGCCCCTCCCCCCCTCACATCACTCTCTTAATTCCCCATACCCAATCATATAACAGTAATCATTCATTCATCCATTAATAACAAATAAAATTCATCCATTCATCCATTAATAACATATAACATTCATTCATTAACATATAACATTCATTAATTAACATATTCACATTCATTCATTAACATATAATATTCATTCTTTGATTTTTTACATATTATCAAAAATATGGTTGTCATGATATAATTACAATCACTTTTTTTTGTTTCTTTTTGAAAGCTACATAAAGCTGAAGTGGAGTAT
>VDFB02072200.1:0-50358 GCA_007258455.2 Sequoia sempervirens
AAGAGGATTTTCAGAATACATAGGTGCTTCTGCTAATTGGTCTACAATGACCTGTCCCTTGATTGCCTTGCGCTCCACATACTCAATGTCATATTCTGATAATATCATTACCCACTTAGCCATTCTTCCCGTAAGCATTTCCTTTGAAAGAAGATACTTTAAGGGATCAATTTTAGCTATGAGTTTGATCTTGTGTGCCAACATGTAGTGTCTGAATTTTTGGGATGCAAACACTACTGCGAGGCAAGCTTTCTCGATGAATGAGTAATTTAGCTCGTGACCGACCATTGTCCTGTTGATATAGTATATGGCTCTTTCTGTTCTGTTTTCATCATGCTGAGCAAGAAGAGCTCCTAGGGCTGCTACTGTTGCTGACACATATAAGATCAATGGCTTTCTTGGGATAGGTGGCATTAACACTAGAGGTGTCAGTAGATATTCCTTTATTTTGTTGAATGCCTCTTCGCATTTTGTATCCCATTTGTATGATACCCCCTTGTGGAGTAGGTGTGAATACGGATTTTGCTTGTCTGCCAGTTGTGCTATGAACCTTCTAATGGATTGGAGCCTGCCTTGGAGGCCTCTCAGTTGTTTTAAGTTCCTTGGTGCTTCCATCTCAAAGATTGCTTTGAATTTTGCAGGATCCACCTCGATGCCCCTCATGGAGACTATGTATCCTAGTAATTTTTCTGATTGCATGCCGAAGACGCACTTCTTGGGATTTAGTCTGACCTTGTATTCCTCTAATTTGTCAAAGATAACACTCAGGGTTGCTATATGATCTTGTCTTTTTCTTGACTTTGCTAGGATGTCGTCGACATAGTCCTCAACTTTTTTGTGAATCATATCATGAAATATCAGTGTCATGGCCCTTTGATAGGTTGCTCCTGCATTTTTGAGGCCGAATGGCATCATGTTCCAGCAGTATGTCCCCCACGAACAAGTGAAAGCCGTCTTGTGTTGATCTTCTTTTGCTATCATAATTTGGTTGTATCTTGAAAATATGTCCATTAGCGATAGCATCTCGTGCCCTGCTATCATGTCTACTATCATGTCGATGTTGAGGAGCAGGAAATCATCCTTGGGACATGCTTTGTTCAAATCTCTGAAATCCGTGCACATTCTGATAGCTCCGTCAGGTTTTGAAACAGGTACCAAGTTTGATACCCATTCTGGATAATTAATTGGTCGGATGAATCCAGCATCTAATAGCTTTTTGAGCTCCATTTTGACTAACAAAGCAATTTGAGGATGCATTTTGCGAAGCTTCTGTCTGACAGGTTTTGCATCTGGATACACTGCTAGGTGGTGGACCATAGTATTTGGATCAAGTCCTGGCATATCAGCATAACTCCATGCAAAGTTTATTTGTCTTTCCCTTAGGAATGCTGCTAGGAGTTCTTGCTCTTCTGATAATAGTGATTCCGCATAGAATGTTATATGCGGGGTCTCCTCTGTTCCTAGGTTGACTGGGTTGCATTTTTCAGCCAAGACTGCTAACTTCTCTTGATGAATAGCTCTTAGGGGAAGACTGAATCCTTCATCCTCAGGTGCCTCAGAGAGGTTTTCACTGTTGGATACGTCCTTTATTTTTACTATTTTATTGTCAGAGAGTGCCACAGTGCGGTTTTCACTCAAGGACTTGGATATGATTCTTAGTTTCTCACTTTTGTGACTGAAAGATTCAATCGTTTCCCCATAGTAGGCGTGTGTGTCCAATTCCATTATGAATCATGCCTTGTGATCTCCATCTGGAATGTTATCCCTCAACCCTATGAATTCTGAGAGCGCTTCATCATTTTTGAATGTATCGAGAACTGGTGGTCCTCGTTGGTCATTTTTGAATGTATCAAGAACTGGTGGTCCTCGTTGGTCATAGTCAATCAGTTGGGGGTAGACTAAGCGGATTTCATGATTTTGTGTATTTGGTTCAAAGGATATGGTACTAATCATACACAGAGTGGTATCTTCAAATAACCTAGGGAGATTAGATATGATATCTTCGTCATCGCTACTAATATAGGGCTCAGTGATAAAATTATGTGTGTCCCTACCTGTGACTATTGGTGAGTGTAGTTGTACTATTACCGGCTGAGGAGAAACATTAGCAGCTCTAACCGGAGGACTTCGGCCACGTATGGTTATTCTCGAAGTGGCACATCCAAGACCAATATTTGTTATGGGTCGCGTCTCTGGCATGATAGGTATTATGAGGCCATTGTCATTTTGTCCCAATCTCTGGTTTCGGTCATAGCCCATTGTACATCATGTAGGTCATTTTCATCCATTGGTAATTTAGGGTGTCTGGGCTCTTCATCCTCGAGCATAACATGTTTGATGGATCCGCTTCCACCACTCCCCCATGGCCAAGGTCTCCCACCTTGTGAATTCAGGATAATTTTGAGGATAGGTTTGTGATGTGGGAGCTTGATTTTCTTGTGGGCGTCCTCGTGATCTTGGAGATTGTGGTAACTCTCCTATCACAAAAGCATTGTTAGGGAGCCTATAACTTCCACAACCATCCTCCATGATGATGAGATTGATATCGGATATGGTGGGAATGGCGGGTGTCTCTGTCGCAGAAGTGGACGTGAGAGTGGCTGGATCGATGTATGATGTGGATGGGCCTTCATCATTTTTTGGCACTTGGGGGATTTTGTAATATTTGGCTTCAAGGTTCTTGCAGTATGAAAACGGCTCAGGATCTCCATGGACAATAACCTCTTGTCCATTATGTGTGAATTTCACACATTGGTGGAAGGTTGATGCTACGACTTTCATTGCATGGATCCATGGGCATCCCAGGAGAATGTTGTATGGTAAGTCGAGGTCCAAGACCTGACAAGTGGTTTCCATAAGCGTTGGCCCTACTTGGATAGGGAGCTTAATTGTGCCCTGAGACACTCTTTCTTGGTCATCATATGCTCTTATTGTTATGCCCTTTCCTTTGTCAATGGAATCTTCTGATATCTTTAACTGCTTGATGAGGCTAAAAGAATACGGTGTCAAACCTACACTCCATCCACCAAGATCTCTTTTGATTTTATTTTGTTCACAATGACCTCCCAAGTGAAGTGCAACGATTATGATGGTTAAGGGAAAATCTTGGTCAGAAAATGTAAGGAGGTTAGGCGTTATGATGTTTCCGACCATAGCTTGGAATTGTTCCGCATCAAGATCTGCGGGGACGGTGGATGAGGCTAATGCTTCTTCGAGGATCTTTTTATGGGCCGATGACATTTTTAACAACTCCATGATGGCGATGTGTGCTGGCGTTCTCTTGAGTTGGTCTACAAAATTGTAGCTATACGGAACAACTCTTGATGAAGGGACTCTATTGGGTTGGGATGATCCTGCGATGGTGACTTTTCCGCCTCTTGTGGTGACTCACTTTTGGCATGGGCCTCGGGATGGTCATTTTCAATTTTACGCAATTTTCTACTTGAGGTTACAATAACCTGCTTCGTGATATACATGATTTACACTACCTTTTCCTTTATCCTGTTATTCCCTTTGTTGCTACGATCTCGCATCGGATTCGTGTAGATTTTAAGATCCTCATTCCCTGTAGGTGTTTCCACATTTATGATTCTTTTGTCAATGAGATCTTGAATGATGTTCTTGAGTCTCATACAGTTATTTGTGGTGTGGCCTTTGATCTTGTGGAACTCACATAGTTGATTTTCATTGTACCAAGGAGGTTTGACATCAGGTTCTTGATAATTCTCAAACGTGGGAGCTTGGATGAGTTTTTCGTCGATTAGATTTTTCATGATGTCCTTCGAAGTGGTTCCCCAAAGTAGTGCATTTTGTTTCTTGGGGTATAGTTTTATGCTTTGAGGTGGTCCCTCTTTGGTCGCTGACGCTATCGATGGTGGATTATTGTTAGGCTGAGTATGTTGTGTGATGAGTGTTTTGGCGTTGTGGTTGGATTTGCAGTGTGGGTGTATTTTGGTGTGGACCACTAATGACCACCTTGGCATCAACGACGCCATCATTAGTGATGTTCTTGTTTCTCACCCATGTTCAAGGTTTATCATTGTAATTTGATGGTGGGCGATTGTTTTGTGATTCGTGATATGATGTTGATTCGATGGGTTGGGTTGCAAGGGCTCTTTCGATGCTAAGCGCCTTGGAGATTAGTTGATCATAGGTGGTGATTCCCTGAACCTTGAGGTGGAATGACAAGCGACTTTCAAGGTTGGTAATGATTGTGTAGACTTGTTGCTCTTCTGGCATGGTCCATTTGCTCTGATTGGCTTTGGATCGCCATTGTTGAAGAAATGAAGCGAAAGATTCATTCTTTCCTTGTTTCAGAAAGGCTGAGTTCTTCGACTCAACATCCATTGTAATGTTATACGCGAGTTTCTTAATGAATGCGTCTCTAATTTCTTCGAATGTCCTAATGCCTGAAGGTAAGCGAGAGAACCATTCTATAGCATCTCCTGCTAAGCTCCTAGGGAATAGCTGCATCAGATAAGTATCGTCATATGCAACCTCCATACAATGAACCTGAAATTCCCTGATGTGATCTTCAGGGTTTCCCATCCCTCGATATTTGTCAAATTTAGCGATCTCAAATCCCTTAGGGAATGGTTTCATGTCTAGGTTCCTATCAAATGGATAGGGACACAAGTTGCTTTGCGTTTTGGTTGTTCACCCTGATTGAAGATCGAGTACTTGTTGCGAGAGTAACTTGAATTGTGTCGTCATATCATTTTGAGGATCAGGGGGTGGGATGAATGTGTTTTGGGGTGTTGCAATCGTGGTTTGGATGGGTGGGTTGGTTTGTACATTGTTCAATGGTATCGCAGATGTTGTATGCAAGTAGGCTTCTACTTGCTTTGGATGAACACCCTTGTTGCTGTTCTTTGTTGTCATTTAGATTTTGCTTGTTGTTGCACTCTGCTGCTGGTTCTAACAATGCTTGTTGTTCTGCTTGTTGTTGCGCTTGTTGCTGTTCTAACAACGCTTGTTGTTCTGCTTGTTCTTGTTCCCACAACGCTTGTTGTTGGGCTACCAATTCTATTGCTTCTTGTTGTTCTTGATATTACTTTAATGCTTGTTGGTATGCTTTCCATTATGTTGCTTGTGCTTGCACTTGTTGTGCTTGCGCTTGAGCTTGTGCTCGGGCTTGCGCTTGTACGGTTTGTTGTTGCAATAAAAGTTGTGCTTGAGCGACTCTTTGTGCTTGCAGTGCTTGTGCGGCTTGGGCGGCTTGAGCGGCTTGTTGTTGTTGTTGTTGTTGTAATAATGCTTGAGCTTCTTGTTCCTGTTGTGCTTGTAATGCGGCTTGTGCAGTTTTGGTAGCTTGCGCAGCTTGAGCGGCTTGTTGCATAACTTTTTGTTTTTGCACTTGTTGATAGCCTCTTTGGAAAGTAGCTTGCAATGTTGCATCGAATTGGTTTGATGTGGTAAGTGGCATCATTGATGTGATTGGTCCTTGAGAGACCATGCTTTGCAATGTTGTGGGGGTATTTGATGATGTTACCATTGCTTGTGTGTTTGTTGTTTGTTGTTGTGATGTCAACAATAATTTTTGAGCGTTTGGCAAGATGTTTTGATTGATGGTTGGGATGTATGTTTGATTGATACTTGGTAGGGGAGGAAGCCCTAGACCAAGGAGTGGTGTAGATGACAATGGTGATGGTGGGAGAGGTGGAAATGTAAGGGGGGTGAATCCTTGCGAAAGTGTTGTGTTGAAAATGCCCCCTTGTCCAAATATGTCTCCCTCCTCTTGTGAATTTGTGAGAAGAGGTGTTTGTGGTGCTCCGTGAAAAGATGTTGATGATAGGTCATAATGTAAAGTGAGAGGAACATTTTGGTGTAATGGATTATGGAGGATGTTTTGTTCCACTATGGTGTTTGCGTCCAAGTTTTGGTTATTCACAAGGGGATGTGATTGGAGTTCATTGAGAAATGTGTTTCCCTTGTTGACATTTGGTTGAGTTGGAGCAATCAATGTTGTGATTTTTGGAATGTTTTGCGTGATGTTTTGGGATGGAGGTGTAGATGAAATGGGGATGGTGGATGAGATTGGTGGAAAGATGTCTCTACTATAGTACTCACATCAAAATCCCAAGGCAACTTGGCCCCTTGTTTGCTAGTTCAATCATGTATAATGAAGGGTTGAGTCTCATCATGATGTTGATGATTCTATGGTTGTCCAGATTTTGGAGCATTTCAGCTATTTCTTCAGAGACATTCCAAAGGTGAGGTCCTCCCCTTGATTTTCTTCTTGTGGGTTTTGTGATGATGAGGGGATCAATGGATTGCTTGATTCTGCGAGATTCATTTCTGTGTTTGTTTGGCTAAGGTCACTTGAAGGAGTTTCTTTGTGGGCTTCCATACTCTTCTTGTATTGAGATCTCGTTTGAACCATAAAACAAGGATCAATCTTCGAGAATATGGGAGATGAATCTCTTGATTCCTTGGATTAATCTCTATTTTATGTCCCAAAGTGAAAGTTTTAGGATGCTTTTTAGGATCAAATGTGATGATGATAAGATGGATGTTATGGATGTTTATGGGTGTTGTTTTTGGCTTTTGATAAATCTTGAATGAAATGCTAGGTCTTTGGATTTTTGATTGGTTTGATTTTTGGATTTTTGAGATTTTGTCCTTGATCTTGATTTGGATTTAGTTTTGATTTGGATTTTGAACAAAAGGAAATCCTAAGATGTTTGATAATGATCTAAGGGATGGTTGTGTTCAAAGGATGATGATTTGGATATGTGTGAGGAGAAGGATGCATCTACCCACACCTACCTAAACAAAATGATTGTTTCACTAAGTATATGGAGAAGGATTCATCTACATACACTAAGCTAGACAAGATGATTTGGATGACTTTGACTAAGGATATGCAAAAGGATGCATTTACACATTCCTAGCCAAAGGTGTTTTGATAAATGTTTTCAAGGACTTGGTTTCAATGATTTTGGTGTTTGCTTGATTTTTTGTCATAAAGCCTAGCACTTCAAGGATGATTTCAAGGTTTTTCAAAAGATGATTTGTGAGATGGATTTGATGTTTTGAAAGATGGATGAAAGAGGTTTGATTTGTTTTGATCCCTTAGATGAACCTAAAAGATACACTTTGTTTGCTAGACCTCTAGGTATTGAAGAGCATGCATATGCTTCCTAAAGACCTTTGTAACCAAGAAAATGATTTGAACATTTTGGATTTCCAATCAATGATTTGTGCTTTTGGGATTTGGAGTCTTCAACACACATGAAAGTTCATTTTGTTAGCTTTGCTTAATGGCTTTATTTTACCAAAAACACTCTCTTTGATTAAGTTTCAAACTAAGATGTCCAATGTCTTAATTTCCTTTAAACCCCACAAGATATTTTATGTGGAAATTCAATGAACTTAAGGCAAGGGTTTTCCTATTGTTTACTCAAGAAGACAAAGGTGGTATAATCCAATGCTTAGGAACCTCTACTTAACGTGAATCCGCAGGGAAAGCAACATATGGATTGAGTCAATGATATTTGTCTTCAAGAGGGTTTGAAATTTTGAGAATCATGTTGAATGTTTGTTTTGCAAAATGTTTTCGAATACACACTGTGTTTTCAAACGAAGAACAATTACAAGCCCTATGGATGTGTAAGACAATATTTGTTGGATTCCCACTTGGACAAGTCCAGCTACGCTTATCTCTAGCGGATGGTTAGATGCTTGACCCCACTGGCTCCCCTCCACGGCTCATTAACGGGGCAGCCAAGCATCAACACCCATGAAACTCCCATGGCATGCTTTCCATCTCTACTAGAAGACCAGAAGGTGTGGGGTGGCTTCAACAACCATTCTTGCACCAACAAATAGATTATTAAGGATTTTGGAAAATTCTAGCACATGGGTTCTAGTAAGGACTTTCCGTTCGTGGAGATTGACCCATACGGCAAGAGTCCCCTTTCGGATCCATCTTGTCGGAGCCAACCGCGTGATTATGGTGTTTAACCAAAACCCTCATTTATATCCCGGCTGGAAATACTCTTGGCTTTAGAGTGTTACCGGGTTGAGTCGTCCCTTGGGTGAGTACTTTTCCCCAAGGCAGGCCCTCTAAGATAAACAAAAGTGAGCAAAGACAATATCCGTACCTCGATCGATCTTTGATGGCACAAAGAAAGAGAATGTACTAAAATGCCCCTACTCACACTCGCACAAGATGTTCAATTTTTAAGCCCAAATTGAAGTGTTTCAAAGCAATAAAATGTATTTTGAGTGTTTCTCTTGCACCCTAGATCGCATGAAGCACAAGGGGAGAGGATACGGACTCAAAAGACAAAATCACACAAATCAAGAACTTGTTCATTTTATACCCTTCAAAGCAATTGTGAGTTCGTTTTAAGCACCAAAATGAAGTGTGAGTTTTGATTGTTCAATTCTTAATCTCAAACAAAATCTAGTGAGTTGGTCCTAAGATTCATTTTAAGCCCTTTGCAATGAAATCAAATTGTTCCTTTTAGACCCAAATGAAAATTAGTGTTCTAAAACGAAAAGGTAAACAACTTCGTGAAGTAGTGTTGATCAAACACTTAAAGTGTTAAAAAACACATTGTGTTTTCAAAAAAAATCCTCCTCCTTTCGTCTTCGTTTGCTAGCCTCCTCCTTGTTGACTTTTCGCTTTTCTTGTACCTTGTTCACTTGCCTTTGTTCACTTTTGGTACCTTCGTTGTTCGTTTGTACCTTTCACCTTTCGCTTTTCCCTTGTACCTTTTTTTGCCTTCGTTGTTCGTTTGTACCTATTAAACAAAAGATACTTATGTGAGAATCAAAATATTAAGCTCATTTTGATGATTAAATTTAAATGATAACATGATCTCAATTGAAAAGATGAATGATTCAAATGACTATGATAGAAAGAGACATTCATAATTAAATCACATTTTCCTTAGGCTTCAAAAACAAGTTTTAGTTAGAATTTAGATAGTTTGCTAAATAAAAGTTTCTCTTGCCACAATTTAATCTTAACAAAATAAGATCTTGTATGAAAATTTTATTTAGACCTTTTCCTTCATACTTGATATCGACTAAAGTTATTAAGCCCAAAAAGCACCCATCTAATCCTAAGCATTTGACTATTTCAAAATAATCACAATGATGTAATTTTTTTTGAAAGTTCATGAATTTTGTCTACTCTAAGGATTACACCCTCCTAATTTCAAATGTTGGCTATAATGATGTGATACCATAGCTTGAGAGAATTAAAAAAGTTGGTTACTAATGTCATTCCTCAAAGCTAAATATGGCCAAATGATCACATGCATCCGCCAAGTCTTTTAAACAAATGCAACCTGTCAACTGTAAAGGATAGACAATTGTAATAAATGCATTTTAGTCCAATGTAAGGAAGATTGTCAGTATTCAAAGCAGTGGTATAGACTAGGAACATTTAAAAGGTCTATGTATGCATGATAAAGAAGGTATTTTAAGGCCCATTCCAGATTTTGTGTGTAATGAAGACTAAAGGACCTTGCAGGTGAAGGAAATGAAGCTACGTGATCTTAGAAGCTTCCTCTTAACTACCATCAGATACCCATAAAGGATGAGTGATAGACTGTATCCATAAAAGTCATTAACTTTGCATGACAGGACACCTCAGGTTGTCTTTGGCCGTGCCCAAATGCACAAAGAAGGTGCGTTGACTGTTATAGGAAATAGCCAAGAAAGTGTGGGCTTATTTGATTGAAATAACCATTGCGTAGACTTTTGAGACAGCAAGAAAGGGTGGGCATTCCAACTTGCTTCATATCATCGAATGCAGTCAAGAAGTAAAGTAATAATAAATTTCTATCAATGAACATTGAATGCCTATCGATTGACCTCAGATCACTACTGCACAGTCTTTCAACCACCCCCCCTGCAAGCTGGTAAGGATTAGAAAAAGGAAATAGATATAATGCTATTATGTTGCGTGTTATAATGCTCTGTCGATAATGCTGAGATAGAAAATACTGAAACTGCGATTTAAAAGAAATGCCTACAATCTTTGTTCGTAAATTCTATGCTGGAGAACCAGTGCAAAAACCACAAACAAAAACAAAAACAAAGCAAATCTTTTCTTGCACAGAAAATCCTGACAAATCTGCCAAGCACACACAATGATAGCATAAAGATAGTAGAGCTCGGGGAAAAGTTGTTGCAGAAGAAAATTTTGTGTTTCTTAAGAAAAAAAGAAAAGGTATATAAACTGTTTGACCGAATGCAAGCAAGTGTGAGTTGTGAACGCATAGATAAGACACATGAGCTGTGAATAAAGTACATGCACTGTTTGATCAATCATCGTAAAGAAAACATTATCTCATGGACTACTCTGATTGCAAGATTTTTGAAATGCGTGGGCCATCATAAAAGGTCTATGTATTATAGCATGGATATAGTAGCATGGCTAGTCCGTCCTATGAGATAAATGTGCCAATTTTACTATGTGCCATTACTTCGAATGAATGAAATGAAAAATACGGACTATCAAACACCATTTGTATCAAAAGTGAAAAAATGACTGGACATCAACTCTTTATTACTATTAAAGAAACGTTTGCAGTCAGCAAGTGGATGAAAGCGAGCTTTATTGAAGGTTGGCGACAAGGATTGGTGGTGGAAATAATGCAGTAACCAGAGACTACTATTCTAGACACCTTTTCTTAAATTCCTTCGGCAAGGTTGCAAATGTGCCCACTTTAGTCAGAATGGGTTACCGACATAAAACAAAGGAAAAGGCGTGAATAAGAACCAATGACTCCGAAAGCTTTTGGATGAGCAGATTTCTTTCAAATGGTAAAGGATTTACACCAACTTGTATTAGATAAAGGTGCAGGCCTGCCCATATTAATGTGTAGCTTCCAGATGTTAGATTATTTTGTGTTCTTAGCAGTAACGTGAAAAGAAAATATGCTGATAGTTAAAGTTGCCTGGGTTAAATAAGAAAGCCAATAACAAGGATGACATAGATATCAATAGTAAAAAAAGTAACATAAAATTCCTCATGCTTCAAGTCCATTATTATCAAAAAAGCAGTCAAAACAAGAATGCAACTTGTCACATAGAGAAACGAGGCTACAGTTTTGAGATATCCTTGCTATATTTGTAGCTATACTTGGCCTGTTATCATTCAAGAGTTAGCGAATGCAACGAACAATTTGCAATAGGCTTCTTCTCTAAAACAGAAATTTAAAGTGAACTAAGATATAGCCTTTCAAGCAACAAAATATCATGAAATTTATTAAGGTAACAAACAAGTCGGTGTGAGGTTGCCCTCCTTCTAGCGCCAAATGTAGGCATCCATTAAAATCTGCAAAAACTAAACTCATATAGGGGTTAGTACTTCACAAATCTAACAAAATACCTCTATGAAATACCTTGTAAAATGCTTAAAACATGCAACAAAAGGATGAAAGAAAGCTACAAGCATCATGAAAGCAATCACAAGTTACCTATTCCATAGTGGATTGGTATCACATGTGCTAGTGACCCTTTCCCAATCCTTGATCAAAGCTCAAGATGATAAAATGCAAATGGAGATGATGGAGTGAAATGGACAAGATCAAATCTCAAATGAAGAGAGTAACCTTGCATAAAATTGTGGATCCATGAATGAGAATGAAGGCCTCATTTTATAGATTTTGTTGATGAGAGATTGGCCAAGATGGTGAATGTGGGACTAAAGATCCTCCAATGAGAAGATGGCACTTGTAATATGATGAGTGATCAATGATTGTGCAAGATTAGGGAAATGTGCCCATGAGAGGGAGAATTTGAATTTGAATTTGCAATAAATTTTGAGAGGGGGACAAGAAAAACAACAATAAATGCAATGTTTGACTTGTCATGTTGAGGGAAAATGAGGCTTTTAATAAATCAATAAAATTGATTTATTGTGCAAGTGGAGATATCTAGATAATGCAAGTGGGATGGGATTAACATTTAATCAGGGTTAGATTAAACAGATGATGATTATGCTGATTAGGTGAGTTGACTTTTAAGACTTTGATAATTGATTTATTTGAATTAGAAAATGATGGAATATGATTTAGGATTTGATTTAAATGAAGTCCTGATTTATTTAATTAAATGGAGATAATGCAAGATGAAGGTTGAAATGATTTATGGGAGATGAAATGATATTATTTGATTAAACCTTTGGATTGACCTTATTTACGTGATGAATGGATTTGTTGCGTTTGATCAATTCAATGAGCAGATGAATATGCATAATGCTAATTTGACGTGTCTACACAATGTATTCCTAATGCCAATGCTAGAATGAGGTGATGAATCTTGCAAGTATCTAGTTTAGAAGTTAGAGGATAGTGTGAAACTATTTTGATCATATTTTGGATACAAATTTTAGGGATTTTTGTTTAACAAAAAAATGTAGTTCAATTTTCAGCAAATGCATCACATAGTTGTGATTCAGGTTAACAGGTGTGGCTCTATTTTCAACAATTGCAATTTAGAAAGTCATTTGCAATTTTCTAGGTTTTAGTTGTAGTTCATAGTAATAGTTGCGGCTCTGTGTTTGACAGTTGCCGTTTTCTAGAATCTTGTTTTGATAGATGAGGTTTTCAAAATGGTTTTGATCTAGATTTTGATTGTTTATGAAGAAATATGATTGGAAAACACAACAAATAGTATCAAGCACTTTGTTTTGGTCTAGTTTTTTTGTAAAAATGTTTGATTTCAAAAAGACAAGCATGATCCTATGGTTGGCCAAGATAATATTTGCTGAGTTCCCACTTGGATTTCTCCAACTGTGCTTATTCAGAGCAGATGACCTAGGAACTTGGTAGCATAGGCTTCCCCTTACAATGCACTCACTTCTCAAGCATACCAAGTTTGAAATCCCTCAAAAAGGAATTTTCCATCTCTACTAAGAACTGTGAGTATGTGGGACAACTTCAAAGGTTCGAGCTCTTGCATCATCAAATAGAAGGATTTTGGCTTCTAAAAATAAGAGGTTTCTAGTAAGGGAATCCATTCAAGGTGGCCATACATGTGGAAAGATTAGCTCAAGACTATGCTATTCAAGAGGCCTCCTAGTCCTTCCCTAAGGAAGGATTTTAACGTAGCTCACGGGGATACTGAGGGTGGCACTTGTCGACATGGCACATCCACACCTATTGCTAACTGAATTTAATTAGGAAGCACATTTATTTATAGTGTCTTGGAAGGGCTTGGATTTAGCCTATTACCACTTTGGGTCATTCCCTTGGGGTGAGTACTTTTTCCCACCAAGGTAGTCCCTCTAATGGGTGAACAAAAAATTAGATGGTTTTGGCTTTCTGATCACCGAGTTTGCACAAGATGAGAGTATAATACCTACAATTCTTCAAACAATAAGACATGTGGCTCATTTACCCCCCAATTAAATCTATGTGAAAAAGAAAGTCATTCTTTTTAGAGCACCAAACGAAGTGTTATCTAATCTAAAACAAACAAGATTTTTTCAAAATAAAGCCTTGGACATTCGAACCTACAAAACCATGTATTAGTAGTTTCACAAAATGATCTTGTACCAACAAAAAAGCTACAAAAAATTGCTAGCACAAAAGACTAAGAGCTAGACTAAAAGTCCAAAAATTAAGATCTTAACTAAGCTAGAAAAATAGAGAAATAAAACTAAACTTAAAAAGCTTAAACTAAGAGCTTGATTTTTTTTGTTGCTCCAAGAGAAGCAATTTTGGGAGCTCCACTTCAATGCCACATGCTGCAAACAAAAAATAGTAACCCAAAAACCTTACTCTATTTGCACAAATGAAAAGAAAAATGAAAAAAGATGCTAAAACTAAAATTTATACCTAGTAGACAAATGTGTCCTTTTCTTTAGTTGTGTCATTGCATTGCATCATTAAGGATTGATTGCATCGTGTTTTTGAATTCAAATTCTCCCATCCACGGATTTCCTCTATAGATGTGTTGTTTCTCATCAAATGTGTCACTGCATTTGTCAAATATGTCACTTCCTGGAAAATGTGTTGTTGCTGCTATCAGTAATGTCGTTTTGTACCCAAAATATGCAAAAACAAGCAAAAACCATATAATTTGTTTTCAAAACTACTATTGATGTTAGGTTCACTAATGTAAGTTGGGGTTAGGGAGTTCCTAGCCTAGAAAAAGTGATAGCCAAGAGCTCTAGACTATTAACGAAACCTAAACAATAGAAAATAGTGAAAGCATAAGGAAAGGAAAACATGAAATCAAAGCAGTCCCCATGCTTAATCTTGAATCACTTCTCTTGATCACCCTCTTCTTCTTATGCAATCTTTTCCCTTAGATTTCATAGTAAACTTGTGCAAGTACCTACAAATAGCAAGCAAGAAAGTTGAAGAAAATATTGTTGTTTAGTTGGAAATGGGAGATGGAGGTTGCTTTTATAGATAAACCATTTGAATGGATGGTCTAGTTTGAGCTTCTAGAAAGATGCCAAGATTGACTATCAAGAATTGATGCACCAAGAATATGCAATTCATGGGAGGACTATGATAGTTATGACGTTGATGACTATGAAAACAATCAAGGCTATGACAGGGATTAATGATAGGGTATCTTTGACTAAAAGAGGTGCATAAATAATTTGTTTTAAATTATTTTTTTTGAAAATGGGGGAAATTGACAAGTGGAAAATAAATAATTCATTCGAATTATTTATTTGGAGAAAATGAAAAAGGAGCATTTAATCAAATTGTGAAATCAATTTAATTATATGGGGAGATGGAAATTATACATGGATAATTGATTTGAATTATTTATTCAAAAGAGAAGAATGACACATAATTAAATAATTTTGACAATTATTTAATTATAGAAGAATAAAAGGGTCAAATAATAATTATTATCTAACTATAGACAGATGGTGAAAGATAAATAATTAAATAAATAATGATTTATTTAATTATTGAAGAAAAGGAGGTATATTAGTGACACAATTAAATAATTTTAATTAATCAGGATAGAATAAATATTAGAAAGTGAATTAATTAAATAATTAAAAATTATCTAATTAATAGAGGAATGCGATCAAGCATAATTGAATAATTAAAATTATTCAATTATTGAAGGATAACGACCAAGAAATATGACGCTTGCAGACTAAGAAATTTTTTTAGTGTCTACAGTATAAAGCTCTAATGTTAAGGTTGATGAGACTAAAGAATTCTATTGACATTGATGGATATGTATCTAATGAACATGATTGTGTAAGAATAGAAGAAATTATGGAAGAACAGGAAAAATATGAGCAAGAGAAGTGGGATGAACATAATGAAAGAGAAGAATATGCTTTGGTGATGTCTCCTAAGATGCCTAAATATGTGCAGAAGAATCATTTAGAAGATCAGATCATTGGTGATAAGACAAAAGGTGTGCTAACTAGAAGAAGAGCTACTGCTTAAGTCAAAATACGTTTGCTTTCTAATATTGAACTAAAGATTGTAAGTGAAGCTTGTAAAGATGAACATTAGAAGGAAGCAATGAAAGAAGAACTTATGTGGATTGAGAAGAATCAAACTTGGGAATTGGTCCCAAGACTGGTAGACAAAAACATCATTGGATCAAAGTGGGTATTCAAAAATAAGTTTAATAAGAATGGAGAAGTGGTTAGAAGCAAACAAGGGCTTGTGTGTAAGGGTTACCCACAAGTAGAAGGTATAGATTTTCAAGAAATGTTTGCTTCAGTAGCAAGAATGGAAGCTGTAAGGATGTTCTTGGAATTTTATTCTCATAAAGACTTTAAGGTATATCAAATGAATTTCAAGTCAACATTTTTGAAGGGTGAGCTAGAAGAAGAAGTTTATATGGAGTAACCATAAGGATTTTAGTTGAAAATTCAACTAGATATGGTGTGTAGATTGAAGAAAGCTTTATATGGATTGAAGCAAGCTCCTAGAGCTTAGTATGCGAGATTGGAAAGGCATTTGATTTAGCAAGGTTTTAACAAAGGTACAAAAAATAGTAATATGTACTTTAATATTGAAAATGGAAAAATCTTGATTGTAGTTGTGTATGTTGATGACATTATCTTTGGAGGAAATCAAAATATAGGAAAAAGGTTTGTGGAAGAGATGTAAAAATAATTTGAAATGTCTATGTTTGGGGAGATGGATTTCTTTCTTGGGCTATAGATTAATCAGACAGAGAAAGGAATTTTTATTTCATAGTCTAAGTATGTGAGAGAGATGTTGAAGAAGTTTGGGAGGGATGGTTCCAAACGAGTAAGTACTCCTATGGTGACTGGTTGTAAATTGGGTAAAGATGACGATTCACCTAAGGCTGATCAAAGAAACTATAGATTTATGATTGGTGGACTATTTCATTTGATTGCTACAAGACCGAATATCATGCATTTTTTCTGTCTTATGGTTAGATTTCAAGAGGATCCTAAGGAAACACATGTTGCTTCCATTAAAATAATTTTAAGATATTTGAATAACACTCTAGATTATGGATTGCGGTATCCTAAAGATATTGAATTTACACTTGGTGCCTATACAGATGCATACTGGGTTAGATGTGTAGATGAAAAAAAAAGTAAAAGTGGTGGTGCATTCTTTCTTGGATGCACATTGGTGGCATGGTCGAGTAAAAAGAAAGATTCAATCTCCTTGTCTACTGCTAAAGATGAGTATATTGCTATTGCATCTTGTTGTACACAAGTTCTATGAATGAAACATACATTGAAAGATATCACAGTGGTATATGATGATTCCATTTCTATTTTCTATGATAATACAAGTGCAATTAACATTTCAAAGAATCTAGTGATGCACTCGAGGATGAAGCATATATCTATCAGATATCATTTCTTGAGAGAGAAGGTCATGGAGAATGAATTAAAGCTTGAGTATGTTCTAATGAGGGATCATATTGTTGATATTTTCATGAAGGATCTTCCTAAAGATACTTTTGAGTATCTCCAAGAGAAGTTAGGGGTTATTTCCCCTCCTTTCTTGAACTAGATGCATTGGAGATGTATCAGTCCAGTGGATCTATGGATCTATCCTTCTTTTGGACTAATGTTTTCGTGGCTACCTCTCGAGGGGGTAGGTAATATCAGGTGTTACCATCATGAGTATTTTGTTTTTCATGTTAAAGGGGAAATCAATGTAAGATTTTATTTTTCCTTTTCCATTGATGTCAAGGTGGGAGAAGAAGCATGTGAAAATAAGCATGTGAAAGGAAAGGAAGCATGTAAGAGATTTTCTACCAAGGGGAAAACATAAAGTGTATTTAGAGCTAGTATGTTGTCTTTGATGGTTTTTCACATCATGTGTTGTCATCAATGAAAAAGGGGGAGATTGTTGCAAGAATGAAAAGATTGAAGGTGTTGTCATTGATGTCAACAGGTCAACTGGTTATCAACTAGTTATTGTTGGTTGTATATGTCAAGGATATTGAGAAAATTGTAATGAAGATATATTACAGGTATTCAGTGGTTGCTTCAGGTTTTGGTCCAAACTTGATCCTATGTTTTTGCAGTTCAAATATGTTGTTCATGGTTGTTAGAAGATGCTATATCCAGATTTTTGGTTTTTGATTTGTTGTTCAGTGCAAGTTGTGTTCACTAGTTGTGAACTGTAGTTTTTTATGTTTCTGGTTGAGGTTCAAATAAATGTTGTTGGTTCATATTCTCTTTGATGAAGTCTTATGACTTGTAGTTCAAAAGTTGAGTTTCCCTAATTGTATTGAAGATAGTTTCAACATTTGGAATGCTCATTCTTAATGGTTTTATATGTTTTACACTAGTTTGGTTGACCTTGTTTGAAATACTACTTTTGAAGTTGATGAAGCATGTTGGATATATTTGGGTCCATATGAAGTGTGTGTTTGGGTCACCCTCATTCTAATTCCACCTTAGGATGTTTTGACATTGAGCTAATTTTAATTTGGATTTGGATGGCCGACTTTGGATAAGTTTCAAAGTTGAAGATGGTATAAATACAAGATGAGTTAGTGATGGAAAATATACAAGAGTGAAGAAGAAGAGTAATAAGAGAAAAGAGAAAGTGTAGTTATATGTGACATTGATTTTATTCAATGTGTGTGTGTGTTGTGGGTGTGGTGGATCAGTGTGAAGCTTAATGTTAAGTTTCAAGATGCAGTGAGCAAAAGGTGAACTCTATCATTCATACAAGTAGATCGAGTGATTGCAGTGGAATCTTTTGTTGCATTGGGATTGTAGTATCTCTTTAACAAGTTTTATTTTTCTTCTTTGTATCTCTATGGTAGTGATCCCTCTTAGTTGTTAGTCCTGTTGGACAATGAGTCCTTATTTTAGGCAGTGAGCTTTATTTCAAGTAGTAATCCTTACTTCAGGTAGTGAGCCTCCTGTAATTAGTTTTGATATTCTCTATAGTGTGAGTTAATCCTAACTATGGTTTTTACCTCATTGGTTTTTCCACGTAAATTTGGTGTTATTGTGTTTATGTGTTGGATTTGAGTTTTTGTATTGGAGTTTGATGATTAATCATATAAGTAACATTAAGAATTATTTCTGATGAATGAATTAAAGGTTTAATTTTGTGACAACTGATTCATCCCCCTTTCAGTTGTCCTATTCAAAATGAAGAGTATGTGTGTGATAGTTTGGGAGGTGTTGGGATCTCTGAGGAAGAGGTTTCACGATTTGATGATGTTGAAGAATTGAGTCAAGAGGAGGAAGAAGGAATAAATCAACAAGAGGAAGAGCATGATGTGGAGGAGGGTGCTACAATGTTTGAAGAAAAAGGAAAGGATATTGAAGACCCTATTGACCTAGTTGATATAGATGTTAATATGGGTACCAGTGGTAATGAAGATTGCTTGAAAGATAAGAAAGTGAAAATGGAGAAACAAGAATGGAAATGCTGGAAGAAAGAATAGAGCTTCTTAAGAAAGTGATGCAGAAAGAAGACAACTCTAATAGGTTCTAGGTAATTAAGAATACTATGTTGAATGTTTGTAGGGTTATGGATGGGATGACAAAAAAAGAAGTGATGGCTACTATCTTGAGATAGGGTAAAATAAAAAACAACAGAAGAAAGAAAGGAATAAGGAAGAAGCTGATTTATCAGTGAAGATGGAAATCAAGGATATCCTCAAGGATACTATGGAGGACCTGAAGAAGGCTTGGAGCCTTATGGAGGATGCTTAATCCTTGTTTCCTATTTGGATTTATTATTGGATGTTTGTTGTTAATAGGTGTTTTGGATCTTTAGTTTTTTTTTTGCAAAGGCTTGATAAGATTGAACCATTTGTATGTAAGTTTTACATATGATCTGAACATCAAGAACTTTTTGATTACTCTAATTAGGTTATACCTATATAACCTTATTTTTTGGATAGATGATAATATGGTCTAGTTAAAACTCTATTGGATCCTTGATAGGATTATATCTTTTGATTTTGTTGGTATAGGTTGATGTTTATTTTTTGGTTAGTTGGGTGAGGGGAAGTGGTTCTCCTTTGATTTGTTGTTCTATCTGGATGTTGTTTCTCTAGTCTATTTTGTTGCTTCTATAAGGGATTAGGGCCCTTTCCATGCTTAATCAATCAAAAACATTATTTACTTATTACTAAACTAACATTATTATTTTTTTATTATTTATCTATTCTATAAACTATCAATTGTTGTAATATTCCAACATTCCCTCCCTATTAAATCAATCCAAATAAAGGATGAAATATTGCAAGAGTTGAACACGATAAATTTTTTAGAGATTTTGATGAAATAATTTCATCAATATTTCTTGCTCATCTAGGAAACACCAAAATGACTTCATTAGTAGATCTTTTGACCATCAAAGTAGAACCCAGTGAAAAAAACACATTGAGACCTACATTCCTAACCCTATTAACATGAATTGTACATTACATGAGCACAAAGAAGAAGGAAATGTTCATAAGATTTATACTCTCTTGAAGGATGTTCTTGATTGTTTTCTAGATGAATGAGAATACGCATTTCAATTAATGCATTCACTAAAGTAGAAGAGACTAGTCTTGAAATATATTGCATGCATGAAGAGGATACCTCTATTCCACACCTCATAAGAACTCAAGAATACATAGAGGGACTGTAGATTTTTTTGATGGCTCAAAAAAAAGTGGTGAAGGTGTTGTTATGATGCTAGTTTCCCCAAGTGAGAAGAAGTATTAATTACCTTTTAGACTTTAGTTTAGCTATGTTGAACCCACCCAAATATTGAGGGGGGTGAATTAGTCTACATAACTTAATCCCTTTCAAACCTTGAAAGTTTTAACAAATACAACCTTCTTATCTCAACTCAAACCCTTAAATAGATATACTAGTTTAAATCCTCAATATGATGAACAATCTTAAACAATGAAAGATATAGTAGTTCTACTCCTAATCATATTAGTAGCAAAGAAAGACAAATCAAAGAACACATAGGAATAGGAGAATACTAGATCTATGTGGAAAACCCAATGAGGGAAAAACCACGGTGAGAATTAACTCACAATATAAAGGTTGATTGCCAAAAATATTTGCAAGAAGGTTCACTACCTTAGAGAAAGATACAAAGGACTTGCAACATTGAAGCACCAACCAACTCCAAGATCAAGATACAAAGGACTTGATGAGGTTCACTATCTTCGAGTAGGATAGATTTTTTTTATAAGAGATTACACTATTTGTCAATAATTCACTCTACTGAATGAGGCATTAAAGCACAATTAATCTTTCCTTTCATACACTTTAGTACTATATGTATTGGATATTCAATACAATTCTCATACACACTTCTTTGCACTTGTACACACCTTTTTCTATTGCATCCAAAATGGTATTTCATTTATATCCACTGTAACACTTCAAAACTTCAATTAGGTCATCCAAGAAGAGGATAAATAATGAATTCAACAAGTTGGCCACAAAAGCATAATGTTTCCCTATGCTAAGGAAAAAGAGGGAAAAAAATTAACTTATTACATCTTCCAATGTGATCCAAAATAATTCACATGCTAGCAAACATTAATCTAAGTCGACATCAAGGGAAATGTGTAGATGAAAGATGAAGGACATAACTTGTCAGCTCAAAATCATTCTTCCAATTGAATTTTCTTAAGGAAGTTCTAACCAAGATAGGTTAGGACCCAAATATAACTTAACATATATCTTCAATTATTGGCACAAACCCCTAGACACATGACACAAGTGAAAGAACAAGCCCTATTAACCAAATATCCATAAATAACCTAGAAGGATAACCCAAGACATAATGCAACACTAAAGTGACCAATCAACATCATGCATATCGCATGGGGATGTTCCATGAACATTCAAAAATACTTCCACACTGTTCCATCACATTGTCATGCCAATAACAACCACCACAAATCAAACAAGAAAAAAAAATTCATTCTAGAAACACAAAATGATTAATCATGAGATATAACATTAGGGTAAAAGCACAAAGTTGTGTCACACTTTCAGCCAACATATCAGGACAACTAAATTTAAGTATTTTTAACTAAAAAAATATTTTGGTCAAACATATGATCTAGTAAGATTCATTCTAGCTAAGTTAGATACTTCCACAACTTGTTCAACTAAAATTGTTAGCTAAAAATATATGGAGTGCCACTTTGAGTCCAATTTACCAACAAAATAAATTTATTTGAAAAACTTGAAGTTTCAATAACTCTTGCTAATCTAAATAATATTTTTTTAAAAATATAAAAATACCCTTTTGTAGATCCATAAGTGTAGTTTTCAAAAATATATTTATTTTAATAGTTTAATTATTTTTTATATTCTATTTTTTATTTTTACTAAAAGTAGGTTATCAACACAAAATATTAGGTTGATTACTATGCCAAGGAAAAATACTAAAACTTATTAAAAAAATAGAAAAAAATATGATGCACTAGAAAAAAGAATCTATTTTAAGATGGTATAATTTTTTTCCATTTTAGATAAATATTTAATATGAAAGTTGACGTCCGATGAAAACAATTGTTTTTGATTCACGCACATTTTAATATTTATTTAAAAATATATATTTATCAAAATTGGAAAAAAATATATCCATGCACTAAAATTTCAAGTTATAAATACAAACAAAAAAATTGAAAGAAAAAAAAAAAAATTACTATAAAAAGTTTGACATCCCATGCAACTTAAATTTTCAGCATTTTATCAGCAACTAAATTATAGTTCTAATTTATTAAAAAGTAGTTTAAAATAATTTTTAAATTTAAAAAAAAAATACAAGCATAAAATATACTAAAAAATACACATTTTAATAGTTTACATCATTTCAAAATTCAAAACATATATACCACTTTTTAGTGATTCAAGTTTAAAAATTGGATTAGCATTGGCCATTTCCTTTATAAAGTGTGACATAGCTTTGTGCTTTTACCCATTAACATATCAGTTTGTAGATCACTTCAACAAATGAAATTGGAATTGAGACACAACACAAAAATTAAGATAAAATTCACCAAGCCACAAGAGTAGAGACATCAATGTGGTGAAATTTAGAACATTTCCCAAACCAATCTAGACAATCAACAACCTTTCCAACCCTCTTCAATTCACAAGAATATCCTTGGAAACACAGGTGATCTGAAAAGATAAGAGTACAATGTCCATAGAGCAGTAAAATTGAATCCCAAACTGTAGGACCGAATCTTCAATAATGGATGAATGCAAAGTATTCTTCCAGATAGACTTTAGTGTAACTTTCTAAACCAAAAACCTTTTCACAACTTGCAGAGGACATGAATGACTTTTAGCAAAACATACATTATCAGGAACAACATGAGAGAGCATAAGACATGTTGTATACCTTCAATAGAATCTCTCAATTATTAGTTATGCTTCTAATATGCATCTTATTATATCTTTATAAACATAAATTTGCTAATAGTAATCATGCACAATACATCTTTGATTAGGCATGACATCTAACCTTGAGCTTCGGCAACTCTTCTTCAAATAAAGCAAGACATCCAACCATGAACTTCTGCAACTCTTCTATATATAAGGCATGGCATCCAACAATGAAATTCTACAATTGTTCTTTAGATAAGGCATAACATCAATGAAAACCAACAATCAGTGTTGACATCAATGAAAACAATTGTCAATAATCCCCTAAGTGTTGACATCAATGACAACAACTACCAACAAGTTGAACTAGCAATGTGGTTGAATATAAAGCCTTGATTTTAGGTCTTCAAATATAACCAAGAAGAAATACCAAGCTAATAGAAGTCTTTGGTGATAGTGAGTTGGTTGTCAACCAAAAAAAAACTTAGAGCATAACCAAGAATAACTTTCTCAAGTAATATAAAAATAGGGTTTGTAATTTGATTGAAGGTCTCAAAGGCTTTGGAATCCATACTATTCATAGAAGTCATAATAAACATGCCAAAAAAAATATAGCAATTGATGCTCAATTTGACATACTAGTACATATCAAAAAAAAGAAAGAGAAACATATTAAGCTAGTTGTGATGCATACTATTCTATACAATAAAATTAGTTGGAAAGTTTTCTATGATCAACAAATTATCAATTTTATTCAAAATGAGGTAGATTTTTCTACTAAAAGTCAATCTATACTGTAAGACCAATATGGAGACCAAATAATGTAGATCAACACAAAAAAAATTCCTAGGAGCCTAGTCACTCTAGAAGGTTGGTTCAATTTTTATGACTAGATGAAGGGTGGCTAAAAACCAATTAGCATTATAGAGGGATTATTTCTAAACTTGGGAATGGTATGCTCTAAGTATGAACATGAAATCTTCTCTACAATTTGTTATAAATAAAGTGATGTAGTTGTATAAACTTATGAAGAATTAAAGGGTTTTGATCCAAGCCTCACCCAACATACCATTGAATTGAACCATAATGCAAAACATATGAGACAAAAATAAAAGGCTTGTCAATCCAAAGAATGAGCCCATAATGATGAAGTAATTAATTAAACTCATAGAATCTAACATCATCTTTCCCATCAAGAATTTTGATAATAATATTCCAAAATCTTGATTCTTTTCTTGAACAAGCCTCTGAATGCTATCAATATTATCATCCTTAAGTGCAAGAAATAATGCATTAGAGTTTGAGAAAAATCCTAAACCCTATATGGGCCCTCACAGTTTATTTCTAATTTTTTGTTGAATACTTGCCTCAATCACTTAGGCCCTTAAGTTGTTTCCTCAAGTCCCTCACTCTATCTTCCAATCAACCTTGTTTTCCTAAGTATTGATTGAACCCATTCCCCTTCATATGGTTATAACTATTCACTTAACCTTGTATGCCATTGGACCCCACTTGATATTGTAAGAGAGGGAGACCAACCACATCAAGGCTCCAGGTCACACAGAGCTGAGAGCGGAGGGATACCCTAACTTACCTCACTCTAAAAGGACAAGGATCGAGAATGAAGAACAATATGTAGTACTTTTGTCACTCTTTAGACTCGAGTTCAAGTTTAGGCTAGGTGAGCTAGTTTTTGGAGTTGATACTATCTCTTAGACAACCCTTTGTCCAAGGACAACAACAAAGTTTTGGGATGAAAGTGTGGCATACTAGTGTCTCTTGGGTGTGCTAGAATTTTTGTAGTTAGAAAATAATAAACACAACAAAAACCATCAAAAAACCTACTAATAGCCTAGCTAGCTAATCTAGATGGTAAAAATAGAATGATAAAGTATAGGTGTAATGCCCCACCACACAACCCTAGGGAAAGTTGTAATTTACTAGTCAAACGCAATAATTTTTTTTTTGTTTAAGTACAAATAACAAGTAAGTTCACTACCTATTGCCAACATTCCCTAAGGTTATGAGACTAAGATTATTTAAACCCAACAAGTTACATGAATTAATACATAACATTTAATTACTTACCAAATTAATTGCACGTACAATCGATACAAGATATAAATTACATCAAAGACATATGCGGTTCCACATAATTCTAATAAAATGAATTACAATATGATTACAACACTCATTCCCCGAATGAGGTAATTCCAATTTCCAAAGTTACAATTTACATCTTCCACCTCGATACAAAGAGGGGTAATAAATCACATTAATAACTAAAAGGAATAAGGCATGAAAGATTTGGATCCCACGAGCTCTCCAACTAGAAATCTCATCCACATGAACTAGAAGACGACCCAATAGACTAAAATGCATATTCCTCCTAGCCACGTGATACCCAAAGGCTCACCCCCTATGCTAGGAGATAGTAACAAGGAATCCTAGGCAAGATGATCTACCTCTAGACAAAAGTTAACTCACGCCGACTTTGCCAATCACTACTACTAAACAACCATACGAACAACTCAAGTACGACTCTCATATCACTGACATAAGTCACATTGCTTCTAGAAATAAAATAGATCAAGAATGTCATGAAGACCAAACTCACAAAGACAAATACAAACTGTTGACTTAGAAAGAGTGTCATCACATAGCTTGTCAAGGGATATCCTCTGGGAATCTTCCTAGGCTCCGGCCCCCACTATGGGTTATCCTGGTGGCCTCTACTGAATCTCAACACCCATGCTCACTCATGCAGAATCAAATAACTCTCGTGAAGACAAGATAGATGACCTTTCAATTCTAGGCCTTCTTGTCTCATCCCAAGTCTATACAAGCCCTTGGGTCCATGAGCCAGGCACAATTAATCTTGTTTAGTGTTTGATGCAACCTAAGCTTCTAAAAGTTTGTTAAATTATCACTTAATTAGCTAACTTGCTAAGAGTTATTCTTGCACCACTTTATGTGTTGGCCCTCAATGCAAGCCACTCTTCTAAGACAACACGTCGAATAACTCCACACTCAAGGGTACACATGTGCAATCTAAGGAGAATGACTCTTAAACCAGACATGAAGTCCATACATCCCGTTCACATTAACCGGGTATAATTCTGGATACATTTAGACGCACCACCCAAGGTACCCAAAGGTTAACTATCATTATGACAACCCATACCCAAAATTAAAACAACCATTTGGAAGACTTACATATACAATGACTCATTTGCCTTACTAATGTTTGAACGCCACACATGATAATGAAGAATTTTAGACAATTCTTAACAAATAAAAAACTAATATTAGGATTTCGTAAATCCAATTCATTCAATCATCATGGTACATTTAAATAACTCATTTTCTATTCACATAATCGAAATCTATTCACATAGATTATCATTGCGTAATTCAAAGATAAGCATTTTAATTTTCTAGCTCAATCATATTAACTGATTAAATACAATCTTTAAAATAAATCATCTAATTAAAATAAAACAATGGTTATTTTAATTACACTAAAATATTGAATTTAAAATCAGCTATTCGAAAATACACCTATATTAAATACATATAATTTATATGCATTATATATATATCATTTCAAAATATATATATTTAATTATTTAATTAATGTATTTAAATATAAATATTATAAAAATAACTTATATACCCATTTATTTAAAAATAAAATATAATATACCTATTATATATATTTTTAAATTTTAAATAATTAAAATATATATATAATATATATTATATATATATTTTATATAATAAATATAATATATATTATTATATATAATATATTATATATATATATAATATATTATATATATATAATATAATATATATAATATATAATATATTAAAAAAAAAAAAAAACTTATAAACAAAGGTTGTTGCACGGCCTTGGCTGTTACGCCTATGGGGCCGAGCACCCCTAAATATTATATATATATATTTTAAAAAAAAAAACATTTATTGGTAAAAACCAGTGCATAACAAAATACAGAGTTTTCCAAAAAAACACAGAATTTTCTGTGTAACATTTTTTTAAATGAAAAATATATTTCATTTTTCAGATTTTTAAAAAATACAATATATATATATATATATATAAATATAATGGTATGTATATGTATGTGTATATGTATATGCATATGCATATATATATATGCTAGTATATTTATAAATATATACCCAAATTTTCATTCATAGTCAAATTATGCAAATTATCAACAAAATTTTTGCAATAACATAATTAAATTTGGCAATACAACAATAGTATAGAATAACAGTTTGAAATGAAGATTTTTTTGTGGATTTTCTTTCTATTTTCCATTGTGATTGTTGTTTTGGTTTTTTTTCCTAATTCCAACATCAATTTGTAAGATTTGAATTCATTTTTCATGGGTTTTCTTTGCATCTAATTAGCATTTAAAGAATTTTCAAACAACATAAAGAAATTTGAAGACTTTAGCAATGGTGATTCCAAATCTCTTCTTCAAAATCCAAATCTAGCCTTCACCAAATCTAGAGCTTTTCCCCAAAATAGCAATCCTCCAATTTTGCAATCTCTCAAATTATGAAATTCAATTTGCTAAAATAGAGTTTTCTCCCAAATTTTAAACTCTTAAAAATAATATCTCATATATATTATTATAATGCAATTTAGAGATATTTCATTTTTTGAATAAAAAATTCAAAATATTATCGCATATTAAATATTTTAAAATTAGAAGATATTTCATTTTTTAAATTAAATATTCAAAATAAATATCTCAATAAAATATATTAAATATTTGTTTTTGAATTAAAAATTCAAAATAAATATCTCAAATAAAATATATTAAATATTTGTTTTTAATTAAAAATTCAAAATAAATATCTCAAATAAAATATATTAAATATTTAGAGATATTTCATTTTTTTGAATTTAAAAATTAAATTATTTTCCAAATGAAATTTTATGCATTTAAAATTTCTTTTACTAAAAAGAATTCAAAATTTTGAAAATAAATTATTTTACTTTATAATTTTCAAAAAGTGAAATTTGAAACATATTTCCATTTTCAAATTTAAATCTAAATATCCATAATACTAAAAAACTTAACTTAATTTACCAATATTAACTTAATCAATAATTAAATCTAATCCGAGATTAGATTATTTTATTAATTAAATTAAATTAATCAATAAAATACTTAACATTTCAATATTGAAACTAGATATGTTAAATCATCATTTTAACCATACCCACCATTTAAACCCTTAAAATAAGAAAATAAATAGTTAACCAAGGAGGAATGAACCAAATCAAAACCACTAAACCTAAGGACAAACTATGACTAGGGTGACGACTTGACACGAAAAACCTAGCTACTATCTCCCAATCAATTGCCATTGGGAAATGGACATGCTCAAACCTGTGAAACCAGGTGGAGTCGATGTCCTTTACCTATAGATCCAACAAACAAAATGAGTGTCAAACATGCATATATATATAACATAATAAAACACACTGTGAAGAGGAAATCATGGAATCGTAGGGCACTCGCAAGAAAGTGATACTATCCTATTCTCTTCACCAATACACTCACCATAGATTGATAGTTCCATCATAAACCAATATCTCATGCAATAACATGTTACAATAACTAATCATCCTTACAACAATACAAACTTTCTAACTGATGAGTCTAACATCATTAATATAGTAAAGCATAAGCATGATTAATTAAATATCGACTATGCTAATTCATCACATGTCATAATGATATCCTCAAAGTAAAATATTATTACATCAAAATATTCCTTGTACATCGCTCAACAATTGCGATAAAAAAGAACCAAGTACATAGTCAAGGTGCTAACAAAAATAAGCATACATAGAAGAACACTGTTCAATCAAATAGCAAAATGGAGGGGTACTACAATAGGAAATGGTTACTAAAATGTTAAAGAAAGTAAATTAGAATTAGGGTGATGAAGATGATCTCATAGAAGCACCAGTTTTCCAACTAGCTCCACATGCACGTCCTCCTACACACAAGAAAGAGGGAAATTGTTGGGGCTGTATAGGGGCCTGCCTCAATTGAACCCTCATTTTGGTGTTTCCACCTCCACAGACATCTAGGAAGCAATGGAGTAGAATATGTGATAAAGGAGAGAAAAGGAAACAAGGAGCACTATAAAAATTATTATACTACTCAACTAAATCACAAAGGAGAGGAGTGAAGCATTACCACCTCCACCTAAAAGCTCACTAGCCAATGGAAGGAGAAAGCAAGCTATGAACTTGGAAAAGTCACCACTGCTACAACCATGGTGAAGGGAGGTCTCACAAGACTTCAAGCTCACAAAATCTATAATGGATTCACACTTGCAATGTGGAGTTGATGGAGTGCTAAAATGCTTCTTGAGAGTGAAGTGAATGCTTAGAATTATCAAGAGAATTGCTAGAGAGTCAAATGAAGTGAGAATGGATGAACTTGAAGGAAGAATGAGGAAGAATCTACCATTTTTTTGGGTTAGTTGGTCAAAGAGGGATGTTGCAATTCGACCCCAATCGGGTGTGTAATGCCTCTGCCAACTCCAAATGTCAGAATTTGTGAGGGACAACATCGCACTATGTAGATGTTCATGCGTCATGCATTCATCCTCGAAAAAATATTCTCTCACTAATACAAAGGATAGATGTTAAATGGATGGAAGGTAGTTCTAGGTGATGTGGAATTTCACCTTCGGATTTGATTTTCTAAGGTGAGCGAATGTGAAAGGGGAATTTGTGTAAGGGGTGAAAATTTTCTCCTATACATTTTTCTCCCACTTTAGTGAGCACGAGTATTGATGAGTGCTTCAATAAAGTAGATTGAAAAGTTAGTAGGGTTAGAGATTTATACCTAAACTATTGAGGAAGCAAACCATGATTTGGAGAGCTTGAGAGTGTAGGATAGGAAGAGGACTCCATAGGTACTCTCCCTAAGGAGTTTCAGAGAAAAGACTCCATAGCCCCACATAACTATGAAGTTGCACAAAGTACACCGAAGGCCCTCAGACCAATGATGGACAAATTTTGCAAGATGGAAATGTCTCACAGGCTTGCAAAACTACAAGGAGGCAACCCCCAAGTTCTCTCACATGAAAGAAGCCTCGTGAAGTAAGCACCTTATAGGTTTGCAAACCTACAAGAGAGAAACGCTCATGATCTTTCACATGGAGGAAGCCTAGAGATGTAAGCACCTTACATGCCCACATAACTACAAGGAAGCATCCCCCAAGATCTCTCTCATGGAGGAAACTTGGATGTAAGTGTCTCACAGGCCTGTAGACCTATAAGGAGGCATCCCCCAAGATCTCTCACATGGAGGAAACCTAGATGTAAGCACCTCATAGGCCCATAGACTTGCAAGGAGGCATCCCCCAAGATCTCTCACATGAAGGAAACCCAAATGTAAGGGGACTTCGTAAAGTCAAAAAGTAGCCTCATAGGTGCACTTGCAAGGTGACATGTTATTTTGTAGATAAAAAATGCCAGGAAACAAAATGTAGCCATGTAGGAAAACAAGTAGACAACCATGCAGATAGTCAGTAACTTGGAAGGCTATCAAAGGGATCTACTCAAAGGGATGCACTATTTGAAAGTGTGAAAGAGATGTTTTTTCTCAAATTGATTGATCATCAAGGAATATTTTTGAAATATGTTCACTCCATTAAGGAATTTGAAAGGAATAAAATTCCCCCTCACAAGGGGAAGGTTGAGGCTCTCCCCATAGGAAAAGTTTCTCCCACCTTAGAGGAAATTTCTCAAGTTTTTCCTTTGCAAACCCATGATGAAGGAAACGTGTTTCGTTAGGGGTCCAAGTTGAGAATGCAATTATTTAAAAAAGATTGCAATGAATTTCAAGAAAAGATTCGTTGGAAATGAATGCATTTTCTGAAAACCAAATCATCATGAAATTCGTGTTGTCGCACATACAAGGGACGACTCAAGAAAATAATAAAGGAAGATAAAAGAGTGAAAGAGAAATAGCATGAACAAGAGACACATGGGTGATTTGATATTTTAAGGTTAGAGTTGCTCATAAATATATATAAGTATAATAATGGTATATAAATGAACTGTGATGAACCCCCTACTATATCAGACCATTTGAAAAATGCATGAGAAAATAAAGTGAAAATAAAAAATTGGGTCAACATGGAAGGGAAGCCTGAATTCCCCCAATGCTTTGCATTTTCCTCAATTTACCAAAAATTAAAACACATAATAGAGGAATAATGATGATACAAATAGAAGGTTTACGACACAAAATAACTCTTGTATCCAAGCACCAACAAGGGTGACATGGTTACAATTATAGGGGAATACATTACAAGACACAAATACTTCTAATCTATAGATAAAGAAGAGACCTCCCCCTAACACTCATTGACCAAGAAGTCATCTACTTCCCAATCTAGATCATCATAAGGGGAAGGTGGATGAGCCTAGATTGGTGGAATATTAAGGGGAGGAGCTTCTAACCCTCCTGCAACAAGGGCCAAGGAAGAAGGCCCCACTAGTTCTACTCTACTAGGCTCTTGTGGAGCTATGGTCAACGAATTTGTGAAGATTGTAAACAAGGCCAAGACATCATCCAAAGAGTTGAACATGAACTTTATAGGAGTTCCATTTAGTACCTCAACAGATGGGGGAGACGGTGCCTAAGATTCACCACTAGGCTCATCAAGTGACTCGAGAGTAGTAATAAACTCAAGGGAAGCCAAGTCTTGCTCTATCAATAGGATGGAACAAGCTAGTGTAGGACCAATTTTTAGAGAAGGTGGGCTCCTCTTACACCCTCCATTTCTAGAGGGTGCAACCTCTACCTTTTGCTTCATTAGGGGATATGAACTTCCCACAGACAAGGTGAGATGCATAGAGGAAGAGGAGGAGGAGAAAAGTGTGACAGATACCACCAAAGTATTCAACATATCCATGGATTTATGGAATGGTGAGATGTTCGAAAGGGACATAAATAGGGGTGGATCAACTAAAGGAGTGATAAAAACTTTCCCCCTTTTGGGGTCAGGGGCACTCACACTCACAACGGGAGCCAGAAGTGAGAATAAACTCATTTGAATAGAAGTAGAGTAGAGGAGAGAGGAGGACACAAAAGGAGGCCTTGATACAAGGGAGATCATTTCCTCTTCCTTCTTTTGCAAAGCGGATTTCTTAGCCACCAAAGTCTTTTTCCAACACTTGTGCTCATGTGCAAGGTAGTTTCTATGACTCTTTTAGTTAGAGGCTAGGAGTTGCAAAGGGACATAAGGAACTTGCTCAATCATAGGGGTGTCCACTATATTTTTGGTGGAGGGACAAGCTCCTAAATGTGAGTAGGAGGAGAAGGTTGAAAAATAATAGGGGGAGTCAACTCTAATGCCTCAGTAGTGGGCCTCTTCCCATTTATTGCTTTGGGAGCAGAAGCAATGAGAGGCTGTAGAGGCTGAGACATAGAGGATTCCCATCGAGGACTCTTCCTTATATCATATCGAATGAGCTCAGGCTAAATAGTAGAAGAGGAAGAAGAGGGACCCTGAGAGGGATTTTCTTCTTCTCTTCTACGGGCCTTGGTGACATCATTGTTAGCTTTTAGTCATGCCCCATGCAAAATAGCATAAGGTGATAAAGGGTACCTCACTCTAGGAATTAAGCACCCTTTCTTGTACTTTTGATAAGTCTTGTACAAGAAGTCATTTCTAGGTAGGAGAGGACTAATAGGTGTAGGCCAAAAGTGATCTAAAGAATAATTTCCACATGCAACCGATGGTCTATAACTAGTGTCATGCATCACATGCACGTAACCCTCATGAATAAATTTCAAACGTTTGTGCACAACTGAGGGAACTACATTCATAACTACTAACCAGGGGATACCCAACTTCACTCTAAAGATTTCAAACCCTGGGATTATGTCAAACAACAGGTTTACAAATTTAGGTTCGACAAGAACTAACAAAACAATGCTACCAAGGGAAGGTACAAAAAGTTTATTATGCATACAAATGGTGATTACAGGTGCATCATACCCATCTTTGTGCAGGATGTTAATTAACATGATCTCCTTAGTTATAATGTTCACTTGAGATGTCAAGTCAACAAGAACACTTGCTACATTGTTCCCATTGATTTGTGTAGGGATATAAAGAGGAGATGGTTTTCTATTAAAGCCCATCTGTAGGTCTTGTGAGATGAAGGTTATACCTAAACTACTACTCATAGGATACATAAAGGGGATAGGAAGATGTAGGAAATAGGCTATCACACACACTAAACAATACTCTCACAAAGCCCCCCAAAGGTCTGAAATAGGATAGTGACCCAGTTAAGGCTTCATTCTACAACACCTATGAAACCTTCCAAATATGCCTACTAGGGGTCATAGGTCGGGTTGTAAGGTGAAACACCTCACAACACTCACACCTACAATGCTCCTAAAATGTGATGAAAGGACCCTTCAGTACTACCAAATAGAACTAAAATGGTTCATGTCAGGTTCATGAAAAATGTAAGAGAGTGGGACCAACCACACCAAGGCTCTAGGTCATAGAGAGTCGAGAACGAAGGGCTTCCCTATCTTACCTCACTCTAAAAGGACAAGGATCAATAATGAATATCACTATGTATTACTTCTATCACTCTTCAGACCTGAGCTCAAGTTTAAGGTGGGTGAGCTAGTTTTTGGAGTCGGTATTGTGTTTCAGACAACCCTCTATCTAAGGATGACGATGCAATTTTGTGACGAAAGTGTGGCATGTTGGCATCTCTCAAGCGTGTTGGTGTCTATATGGTTAAAAAAAAGTAAACACAATAGAAACTACCAAAAAACCTACAAACGGCCTAGCTAGAAAATTTAGATGGCTAAAACAAAATAAGAAAGTATAGGAAATAGATACTAAAATGATAAAGCAAGTAAATAAGAACTAGGGTGATGAAGAAGATCTCACAAAAACACCAGTTCGCTAGCTAGCTCCACAAGCACGTCCTCCTACATACAAGAAAGAGGGAAATTGTTGGGGTTGTATAGGGGCCTACCTTAGTTAGACCCCTGTTTTGGTGTTTCCACCTCCATAGAAAACTAGAAAGCAATAGAGTAGAATATGCGATAAAGGAGAGAAAAGGAAACAAGGAACACTACAAACAATATTATGATACTCAACCAAATCAAAAAGAAGAGGAGTGAAGTGTTACCACCTCCACCCAAAAGCTCACTAGCCAATGGAAGGAGAAAGCAAGCTACAAACTTGGAAAAGTCACTACCACTGCAACCGTGGTGAAGGGAGGTCTCACAAGACTCCAAGCTCACAACGTTTGTAATGGCTTCACACTTGCAATGTGGAGTTTATGGAGTGTTGAAATGCTACTTGAGAGTGAAGTGAATGCTTAGAATGCTCAAGAGAATTGCTATAGACTCAAATGAAGTGAGAATGGATGAATTTTAAGGTAAAATGAGGAAGAATCTACCATTTTTTGGGTCGGTTGGTCGAAGGGGGATGTTACAATTTGACCCCAATTGGGTGTACAATGCCTTTTCCAACTCTAGACCTAGGAATCTGTCAGGGATGGTAGTGTGCCATGTAGATGTCCACACACTACGCATTCATCCCATACAAATATTCTCTCACCAACACAAAAGGCAGATGCCAAGTGGATGGAAGGCAACTGGGTGATGTGGAATTTCACCTTTAGATTTTATTTTCTAAGGTGAGGGCATGTGAAAGGGGAATTTACATAAGGGGTACAAATTCGCTCCTATATAGATACATGATAATCTTTCACAAAATTTCCTCACTTTTTAAGCACCTTACATTTTTTCTATATTTCCTTGTGATCATGTGAAATGACAACACAATTCCTCTTGATTTTAATGTGTATGGGTACTCTACTCATTAAATGCTAAATTCTTACCCCTTTTTGTTCCTTTTGGTTGTTAACTTTCCCTCTAGGTTACTAGTTCCTTAAGTTGTTTTGTGAAGTCTTTTGGTCCATATATTACTAGAATCCTTTTCATAGTGACTAAAGTTATTCCAATCACCTAATGTGGGTTTTAAAAGCTTAAAGTTATTAAATGGAAAGATCATTGGGTGGTCCCCACTTAAATCCTAGTCAAGACTAAATTTCATCATTTGATTAAAATGTTGGCATAATGTTGTCATCATGTCAAACAGGGATATCTGAGTGGTACCCTATGAGGGAGATTGTTGGCATGAAGCCATGTAGATTAGAGTATCAAATTTTTGATGGAAGGCGACAATTCTTTGCAAATGTTGCAAAGTTGCTCAAAATGTTGCAAAGTTGTCATAAAATGTTGTCATAGCACCATAAGAGTTTCTTCTAGTCATCAGAAGATAAAAGAAGATGCATATTTGATATGGGTTTCTTCAGAGCTTCTCAAAGGTGTAATTTACAAAATCAGATGGAAAAGTTTGAGCTTAGAATTGTTTGATGTTTTCTCTTGGATAGAATTAGGATTTGGTAGATAAGCCCAAGGTATTGTAGTCATGGTGATGAACATAGCTTATAATTTTAAGTGGACTATGTATCATTCCTTGCAGGTTTCTTAAGTTATAAATTAAGTCATTGGAGTCATTTGTGCAATCGGCCCCCTTTCCTAGCAATTACCAGAATAAAAAATATTTAATAACTTTAACACTTCCTAGGTTGTGTGATAAATATTTTCCCTCAGCTTGATCAATGGCTATGATCAAGCCTTTAAGATCAACAACCTCCTCGCCATCCCATTGAGCAATGGTGGGTCCCCATCTAGCCCAATGATATAGCATGCTAGTGATATGTGTTAAGTGGGACCAAATAAAGTGAGAAATGATGGAAGTGGATGATGACACATGAAGACAGGTGGAAATGAATGATTTCTCAATATGCCAATTCACATCGGTGTTGTGAATCACATTGCATTGACATAGATGATAGATGACATTAGCCCACCAACCCACTGAGAAATAGTGGTCCTGTGTCTTTCACTCATGGGATAGCGAGGTTGTTATGCATGTATTTGTGGGACCCTTCAATAAACATGATGTATTTGATGGATATCATTGATGATTATTAAAAGGATCTTTAATTTGATGTTTGCATTTTAAAGTTGAGTGATGAGTGGGGATTGATGGATCATGGTGTGAAGATTACACATCAATGACCCAAATTCAAAGATGAAGATTCTTAATAACTATGTCTAAGTGAACAAGGGTTTTTCCTATGATGGGGACACTATAAAGAATCTAATTGGTCCAACTACACTATTGACCAATATAATGAAATATTTGATTTGTAAAATGGTGACATAGACTATGATAATGATTAGAATCAGAATAAGATCACATAATCAAGGGAATGCATTTAACATATATCAATTTTTAGGGCTTTAAAGGTTTTGATACTTAGAAAATTCACTAAACCTATACATCATGAGGTATGTATGTGGCTTGATGATGAGGAAGGTTGCTTGAGAAGATACCAAGAAAACCCTAGTAGAAGATCTAAACTGTTTGTGCAAATCTCGAGGTGATTGAGGAAAAATAGTGTGATATATACAAAACTAGAAATCATATGGTGAGACATGTGATTTTTGTTGAAATTTTATGAATATTGTAAGATGTGCATGTTGCTGAGAGTATTTTGAGATTCTTGAGGTAGAAAAAGAATACACTAAAAATATAAGGGTGCAATAGTGTTGGACAATGTAATTGTGAGCTCTTAAGGTAGGTAGAGAATGCAACAAAAAGAAAAGGAGATTGTTGTAGAGTGTGTGCATGGTCCTTTGAGGTGGAAAAAAAAATTACTAATAGATAAAGGAAGTTGTAGAAGATAACAAGGTAGGTGTAGGAAAAAAACTGAGTTGTAGAGGTTACAACAGTGAATTGACCAGTTGCAAATTGGGTTGCAACATTTAACTATGTTTATGAGAACAAATTGTAAAAACTTGTATTCTAAATTTAATTGGTAGGTGCCATAAGATATCTAGGTAGTTTCTTAGAGTAGGGAGTTGGTGCTCCTAAAATTAGGGATTGGTGTCTCCTTAGGGTTGATGCCCTTAAACTTTGTAACATAACATTTGATTGTGAGGTTAAATTAGGATAGTAGATCCTAGCAACATTTCTCATCGTGTTTTTTCCCATCTTGGGTTTTCCATGTACTTCTTATGCTATTGTGTGTGCATGTTTATCTCTTTGCTTGTGTTGTTTTAATATGCATTGAAGAGGTTACAAGAATCCATATACTAAAGTGTTTTGGGTTATATATTAGGTAATCTATTGATTCACACCCCCCAATAGATAGCTATATTTCAACAATTGGTATAAGATCCTAGGTTCTCTAGGAGAAGCTTAATTAGCTTGGGTAGATCTTAGATAAGTGAACATAATGGCCTACCAAGAAGGTTCTTCCACAAACAAGGAAACTCAATTTGTTGGGTTAGACTATGCCTTCTGGAGCATTATGATGGAGACATATTTGGGATATTTAAGGTTTGATGTTTTGATGTCTATTAAGAATGGATATACACAACTAGCTACAATCCTTACTGATGTTGGAGGGAAGAAGGATTATGAAAACAATGTAAAGGAAAGACATTCTATTCTTTGTGGTTTTTCTAGTTCAATGTTTGTTAAAGTTATGCACTATCAAACTGCACATGATGTTTGGGAGAAGTTGAGAAGCATCTATGAAGGAGATGACAAGGTAAAGTTGGAAAAGCTAAAAATTCTCAGAGCCAAGTTTGAAGGTTTGAAGATGAGTGAAGAAGAAAAGATTACAAATTATCTTCTTAGAGTCGATGAAATAGTAAAATCTATTAGAGGATTTGAAGGATAAGTAAAAGACACAATCATTGTGCAAAAATTCTTAAGGTCCATGAATACTAAGTATGATTCCAAGATCTTTACAATAGAGGAAGGAAGAGATGTATACAAACTAACTCTTAATGAGTTACATGGCATATTCACTACATATGAGATGAGAATGGAAAATGCAGAGCCATCTAAAAGAGAAGCTATAGTCAAGGCTACAAACAAGGAAAAGGATAAAACACCCTGTATTAACCTAAAAATGGTCTAGATAATCTAATTAATTAAATACTATTTATTTGATTAATTAACCCTTTAATTTTCATCTACATATAAATAAATAGAAATATGTATTTATATAGTTCACATTTATTTCTTCTATCTTTATTATATTATTTCATCTTAATTAAATAAACACATCACATATTTTGTTTTATTTAATTATTATTATCAAATTCTTCTATAATTATCTATTTATTATATCTTAATCACATCATTCTATTTTAATTAAATAAACAAGTTTCATACTTTGTTTTATTTAATTACCATATTTCTTCTATGTTTATTTAATAAACACATTTCTATAGTTTGTTTTATTAAATTAAATATTCTCTTTTGCTAATCTGAATAAATCCAAATATTCAAATAAAAGCATATTTCTATAGCTATTTCCTCTTTTCACTTATCATATGAACCTACAAAATTAGATATTTTATATCTAATTAATTCAACTCAGCCTTCACAGACAAATTTGGAGACAAATTTGAGACAAATTACAGGAAAAATTCTTCATCTTCTTCCATTGATTATTCTTATCCTCTAGTTGAATATTTTGTGGGGAGGAACAATCTCCATAATCTTCCCAGGCTTCTTCATCTTTCACCATTGAATCCTTCAAATAAAATTCAGACCTTTTCTTTTTTGCCACATCACAAATATGCTACCGTGAATCTATAAATACAACCTCTTTCCATAGGAAATAGATCCCAACTTTATGCAATCTTACTCTACATAAATAGTATTAGAAAAATTAAGAATTTGAGCATTGAGAAAATAGAAAATAGTAATTAACAAATCATTTTAGAATAGCAATCATAATCATGGCTTTTCATTTAGCTGCATCTTATTTTACAATAGTTTGTTTTATCATTTTCATGTCATTATCAGCTACGGTATCATCACTATATCATTTAGCAATCATTACATAGGATTAGATTCTTGCAATTTACAATATCTCATTCTCTAGATTGGCATTTTAACAGTCATAGTGCTTACACAATTTGAGAGCCACAATGATTTAATAAATCTTTGGAGTTAGAGAGCAATTAGACGCTTTCAATGGATTTTTGCTTTAATTAGTTTAATTTTTGTTTAAATCTATTGATAATAATGTCTTATTGATTGTGTTTATTGTTTCATTATGCATATTTTACTTACACATAAAATTGGTGCCCACCGTGGGGCCAAAAACCCCATTTTCAACATCTTTTCTTGAAAAGTTTGTCCACATGATTTTGATGTGTTTTGTTTTAGTGCGATCGAGAATTTTTATAGCACATACGACTTCTAGATCAACACATCCAAGCATTTTTTTGGTGCATCCACAAAATATTGCAGCACATACAATGACTATTCTGACACATCTAGTTTACTATTTTTACCAACTAGGGGGGTTTCTTTTGGCACATTGACTAAATTCTGTAGTGCATAGAACTGTTATTTTAGTGCATTTAAATACTTCTTTAGCACATTTAAGGACTGTTATGGTGCATCTAACTATTTTTACAGGATTTTAAAATTTCAAGAGTTAATCACTGTTTTCTATCTTGTAGGTACATAATATGCTTGTCAAAGATGATTATTGGAAACACTTATGCCACTCCAAGAAAAAAATCTACAAATTACTAATGGTGTTTGCAGGGATTTAAATTTATTATTTCTTTTTCCTTTAATTAAGATAGTGCATCTAGCTTAATTAAAGAAATAGTGTGAACCCCATGTTTACTGTGTTTCAAAAGCAATAGGCTTATGCTCTCCCCTTAACTGGGTGATTAGAATGCTATACTTGCTATCCTACTTTATTAACACCTTTAGAAGGCCTGTCATAGTGGGAAAAAGTACTCACCCTATGGGAATGACTTGAGTGGGAACAACCAAAGCCAGGTTTTCCAACCCACTATAAAATAAAAGTGAATTTGGGGAAACCCACATTCACTGGAAGTGTGCAAGATAACCATTCCCAAAATATTTGTTCTAAAGATTGGGAGGTCTCCTGAAGGAGTTTATCATTTTTTGTTCTGAACAGATACCCTTTCTAAGAAATTTAATGTAGAATCCAACTGTGTTAGTTTCTAAACACTTTTTATATAATGGTGCAAGGGGGGGGGAAGAATTTTCCCCTAAGACACTCACCATATAACTATAAGAGACCCTAGCCAAAAGTGGAGGATTCAACTTTAGTTAAGACTTGGGAAAGGAAAAAACACGGGAACCCTCTAGGGGGTGATAGAGCTATGTGAGTTGACATAGTTGCAAGCTGTGGGCTATGATATTCTAAGTGACCTACTTAATAATTAGAAAAGTGCTTGAAATTTCTTTATTTGTGTCAAACCTGTGGAAATTGAAAGAATCAGACCTAATTCTAGAACACTCACTACATGTTTAATACATAGAATTTGAAACAACTATTTACAAATTGGATTTTGTGTGTGAAGTTATATTAAAAGGTATCATCCAAATAGATCATCAAATTCCAACATTTACAAGAAAAACAACTCTCAAAAATATTCATTTGGTAAGAAAATTACAACCTGGAATTAATCTTTTTACTGAGAAAAAGTAGAACAACCAGGCAAAACTGTGAAAATACTAACAACTCCCAGATTAACGCAATCAAACTTTGTTTTAGCAAATATACCTAGTCTTTTAGCACATCTGCCTTGTTTAACCAGCACATCAAAACTCTGTTGCAACACATTCACCTAGAATTTTAGTGCAATCAAACTTTTTTTTAGCGCATACACCCTATTTTACAGTGCATCTACCTAGTTTGTTAACACATTCAGTCAGTTTACCAACACATACACCCTATTTTACAATGCATCTACCTAGTTTGTTAGCACATTTAGTTAGTTTACTAGCGCATTCAAATTCTATTTTAGAGCATCCAATAAATAGAAAACTAGAGAGTTATTTTTCCCATCAGTCAGACAATTAGCATCAAAATCTAGATTTTTATTAGAATAAAAACATTTTATTAGTCAACACAATGTCTCAAATTTGTCAAAAACTAAAATTTTCAAGTGAAAAAATCCCAAATTAAACCAAGATCTTACACTTTTAAAGTGCCATATTATCAAACATAATTCTTGATTATTAAGTTAAGTTTCCTTATCGGGATTTGTCATCCTACAATCATGAAATGAAGCAAAATAATCAGATTTGACTTAGTCTCATCAATAGAATTTTTCATTCTATTCGACTTAGTTAATATCCTTGGCACTCATCCAAATAAAAGATCAAAGTTTAGTGAAAATAACAACACTTGTATGCCAATTTTGACAAGGTTACAAAGGAAAAAACTTAGAGAAAAATAAATTGAAACACTAAATACCATGGCTGAAGAAAATCCCTTTCATAGATTCCATCAAAAAGATGGTAATGGAATAGCTGAAGAGGACATTCAAACTGCTCAACAAGATCTAAATTTTCATCAATTCATCGAAAAAGATTTGGAAAAGGATGGGGAAAAATACCTTTTGATGCTAGCTGATTTATGTGTAAAACCTCCCAAGGACTTTGATGTCAATCAATGAAAAGAAGCACCTAAAAGAGCTGAAAATGAACCACAAAACACAGATTAAGTGGCTGTCCTAACACACCAAATGAAAAATTTACAACTTCAAGATATGCAAAAAAGGAACACAAAAAGATACATGTTATAAGACATTTGTCCCTATCCTTTTCATCCAAGTGTGGATGTGATACCATTTCCTAAACATTGCAAATTCCCGAAATATGACAAATAGAATGGAAAAACTGATCCAATAGATCATGTGAGGGAATTTAGAACTATGATTTTAGAATTTGCACAAGAGGAAACTCACTTGATGAGGTTATTCCCAAGAAGCTTAGGAGGTCAAGGTATGGAATAGTTCTCTAAAATACAACCAAGAATTCAATCCTTTGAGGAACTAGTCAACAAGTTTATCTCACAATACTCCTATAATATTCAACATGAGATAACAATAAAGGATCTTTATAACAAAAAAAAAAGAAAGGGGAAAAATTCCTCTCATTTCTATGATGATGGTGAAGGTTGTTCACTAGGTATCCTTGTTCCATACTTGAAGAGGAAAAGATGGAACTATTCATTGACAACCTAACTGATGACATGAGCTATAGGCTTGAACTACGATGCCCCCTACATTTGGGAAAGTGATTGAAAACGGGCTCAAGATCAAAGAAGCTTTGATTAAAAGAGGGGTAATAAAATAATAAAATGAAGGGTCAAATAATAAAAACTCCTTGAATCACTACAATAACAATGATAAACCAAAGTTTTGGAAAAAGAATAGTAATACTAGTAACAATGATGCTGAAAATGAAATACAAAATGTGAAACCAATATTTAACTTGATGACAACTACTGCAAAGACCAATCAAAGCAATGACCAAAACATCAATCAAAGTGTCAATCAAAACAACAATCTGAACAATGGTGAATCTAAACCACAATCATATCAAAAACCATCAAATCGAAGAAAATTCACACCATTGGGGTAAACACTAGAATCAACAATGAGAGAACTTCTTACACATAGACTTATCACATTACCTTAAGAAATAAATTGGGAACCAAGAGTCAAGCCATCTTTGTGGAATGATGCAGATTTCTGTGACTTTCATAAAACAAAGGACACAAACAAACGATTGTATGCAGTTGAAGCATCTAGTACAATATTTGATTGATAACAAGACAATATTTGTAGGACATCAAACCAACAATGATCATGGTGCATTTAAAAATCCTTTACCAAATTATGAAAAGGGAGAATCTTCTTCTACAAATAGTAAAGGTAAAAATGTAAACTAAATTTATGATGACATTATTCATTATATTTCTGTGGTTGAGAATAATGGTGCCGCTGATAATCAAATTGATAATGTTGGAAACAATGACATCATACCATTAAATATGATTCCAAACATTGTCCCATCAAACAATTAGATTAATGTCATAAAAATTAGGGAAATATGAGATTCCCAACCTATCAATGTGACAACAAGGGGGAAATCCAAAGTAATATTGAAATGAGTTCCATCTAAAAACACTGCAACCCCATCCAATTAGTATAACATTGTTAATCAATTGTAGAAAATAATAGCCCAAATATCAATATTAGAACTCTTTAAAATCTCATCATCTCATAAGGAAGTTTTGGAACAAGCTCTTGTGGCCACCTCAATACCCAATAATCTAGAAGTTTTTCAATTCTAGGCTATGGTGGGACACTTAACCACGCCTCACTTCCTATCATTTTCTAAACAAGATGATGTATTACTTATGCATCTCCATAATTCCACACTTCACATCAAAGTCTTAATCCAAAAACATCAAGTAAAACATGTCTTAATAGATGGTGGAGCTGGTTTAAACATTTTCACTTTGAAACTAATCCATGCACTTAGATATCCTGATAATGCTATTGATGCCAGAAGGAAAATCACAATAAAATCCTATGACGAAGAAGAGAGATCCTCTAAGGGATTGATTGTGTTGCCTATTCAAGTAGGATCAATTGTGAAGAATATTGTTTTCCAAGTGTTAGACAAAGAGATGCCTTATAATATACTCTTGGGACATCCCTAGATTCATGAAATGCAAGCAATAACTTCAACTTATCATTAGTGCTTAAATTTTCCTATCAATGGACAATAAAACACTATTTTAGTTGACTACAACAATCCCCAATATTGTAGCATGCTTAAAAAAGCTCAAGACAGTTTTGTACCCCATAATAGGGAAGTAAACACTTCTAGTTCATCCAACAATGAAAGAGAACTAAACATTCTATCTAAATGGGCTGAGAAAAAGGACCAGTCAAAAGAGACAAGTATTATTGACTCAACTCAATCAAACATTGAAGCTCAATTGGATTCTCTATCACAACAATTCAAAGAAAAGATCCAGTTGAAAGACAAAGGCATGGGAGGGCATTCCATTGAACAATCTTTATGTTTTTCATAGTTGTTGCCATATCCAAGATCATATGGGTAGTCGTCAACATTAACACAACAATTGTCACAACCTACCATAGTTTTAAATGATAGATTTGTAAAGGTAGGTACTTTAGAAGATGAATCTGAAGATAAGGCCATCCTCAATTCGCTCTACAAAGATGAGAAAGCATCTACATCGACAACTATCAGTATAAAGACAAATCAATATGAAAAGGGAAAAACAATATTAGAGAAAATGGGGTATGAAGGAAAAGGAAATATTGGAAAAAGAAAAGAGGGCATTATAGAACCCATTCAACCTCTCACACTTTAGTCAAAAGACAAAATAGGTTTGGGTTATACAGGAGAAACAAAAGAATAAAAGACTCATAGAGTTGTTGAAAGAATCCTTCAAATGCAAGATAGCTCTGAAATAGATTCTAATGAGTATGAGTTGGATTATTTATTAGAAGCATCATACAAGGACATACCAATTGATGTCATTAAATATTATGCACCCATATGTGAGGAGGGACAAAGCTCAAGGACTAGACCCCTTGTATTTGGATCACAAAATATCAAAGACTCAAGTGAGGATGGACATATATTGAGTGAGATAGATGACTTGGAGGAGAGTAATATCATAGACCTTGACATCGGTATTGACAACCTTGATAACATAGCTATCAGAACCCTCACTGCCGTGGACCTTAGCCAATCTGATGACCTTTTACCATTAATGCATCCCGAACTTATTGACTGGGAACCAATTGAGCCTATCAATGTACCTATCTTTGTGAATGATGATGTGATCATTAATTTTATTTGTTATGACAAACCTGACACAAGTTCTAATCATAAATCTCATAATGACGCTTTGAGGTAGGAGGGTGTCAAATATTTCAGTTGCAAAATTGAAAACTTGAATAATGGATCTAATGGTGAAAACCTCTTTGAGGCACCCAAATAAAGATCTCGAAAAAGTAAAAATAAAGAACACATTTGATGGTGAAAAACTCTCTGAGGCACCAAAATATGGGAGATTTGACACCCTTCCAGAACACTATCATGAAAGATCATCAGTATTGGTCGAGCCTACATAGTCTATTATTATTGGCACAACAAAAAAAGCAAAAACTCTACATCTGGCAACATTAATGACTGAACAAGAAAATATTGAATTCACCAGGTTCTTTGAAGATAGACATTAACTTTGCTTGGTCTTACTTTGATATGCCAGGTTTAGACTTGGATCTTCTAATGTATCATTTATCTCTACCATCTGGAATAAAACCTATGAAGCATAGACTAAGGAAAATGCATCCACATATCACCTTGTTGGTAAAAGTAGAACTAAATAAGTTGTTAGATGTCAGATTCATTAGATCTATTGATTATGTTAAGTGGATTTCTAATATTGTACTAGTTTCTAAACCAAATGATAGTATCATAATATGTACTAACTTTAGAGATCTCAACAAGGCATGTCCAAAGGACAATTTTCCATTGCCAAAAATTGACATTATTGTCAACTTAACAATAAGACATGCCATGTTATCACTAAAGGATGGCTTATCAAGTTACAACCAAATCAAAATAGCACCAGAGGATTAGGATAAAATAACATTCACATGTCCATGGGGAACATTCTGTTGGAATGTCATACCCTTTGGGTTGAAAAACACATGTGCCACATATTAGCAAGCAATGACCACCATTTTCCATAACATGATGCATACCTTTATGGAGGATTATGTGGATGATATTAACAAATTCATGTACCAAAGAAGGACATCTAGAGATCCTAGATAATTTTTTTACCTAATTAGAGAAGTTCAATGTCAGATTAAATCCTTAGAAATGTGTGTTCAGTGTTACATAAACAAAGCTTCTAGGATACATAGTTTCAGTAAAGGGTATCAAAGTGGATCCTACCAAGGTCAAGAAAATAATGGAAATGTTGCCACTGAAGAATATCAGTCAACTACGATCTCTATAGGGCGGGCTACAATCAATCAAGCGGTTTATCTCCCAATTAGTAGACAAAAGTCATCTATTCAATCATTTTCTACATAAGAATGTCTCTTTCAAATGGGATCAAGGATGTGAATTTAATTTCACTCAAATAAATAAATATTTGATGTCACCCCCCATATTGATGCCACCTACAAAAAAGAGACCATTATTACTATACATTGCAACAACCAATATTTCTTTGGGTGCTCTATTAGCACAAGAAGATCCTTCAGGAAATGAACAAGCTATCTATTATATTGACATGACTTTGAATGGTTATGAGATAAATTACACCTTCATTGAGAAAGCTTGATTAGTAGTGGTATTTTCTACTCAACAACTGTAGCATTACATGTTAACCCACATGGTCAAACTCATAGCGAAGATTGATCCGCTAACGTATTTACTCAACAAGGCTGCTCTAACAAGAAGACTAGCCAAGTGGGTCATGATCTTGCGTGAATTTGATATCTAGTATGTGGATCGCAAAGCCATCAAGGGTCAAGTGATAGTGGATTAGTTAGCTAAAGCTCCATTACCAGATGATCTTCCAATGAACATTGAGTTTCCTGATGTAGACATTCTTACTATGACAACACAACAATGGAGGATTTATTTTGATGGGTCCTACACACAACATGGGTTAGGTGTGGGAATTATTTTTGTTACACTTCAAGGAAATACCATCCCAAAGTCCTATAGACTCATGTTTCCATGTATAAATAACATAGTTGAATATGAGGCATTAATCATTGGCATCAAAGTGGCAGTTGAATGGAAGATCATAGAGCTACAAGTATATGGAGATTCACAACTAGTCATTTATTAGGCAAATGATGAATATCAAACCAAAGATGATAATTTGATGCCATGTAAGAAAATGGTGGATGATTTCAAAAATTACTTTGTGGATATCAAGTTTGAACAGATTCCAATGGAAGAAAACAAGGCTACTGATGCCATGGTGACAATTGCTTCTCTCTTACAAATGCCAAAAAAGCGAGGTAGTTATGAGTTTTAACCATACTTATGATAATCCTGAATCTCAAACCATATGTCATTTATTCGATGTTGAATCCTCAATTTATGGAAATACCTATGCTTTCCTAAAAGACAATATCCTTCCTCCCAATCTTTCTAGAAACTAGAAATGCAACTTCATCCACCAAAGCACACGAAATACTTTAATTGCTAACATTGTAGTACCCCTCCATTTATGCTTATGTTTTCTGCTGATATGTTTTTACACTAATAGACTATGATACTTTGTTTGGATATTTTGATCACTGGTTTTGAGTGACAATGGATTTACTCTGTGACATGATGATGCATTGTACTGCGATATTTGATTTCTGTTATGCTTTGATATAGCGTAGATGTTTTCTTTCAAATGATTATTGCTATGTATATTTTTACTATGGACTAACAGTTATTTTATTCGTTAGTCTGATGTGACGTGTATTGGTGTGGAGAACGGAATCGCATCACTTGCTTGCGAGTGCCATGTGATATCTGTGATTTTCTCCGCACGGTGTGCCTGTTCAATGGTTTATATATATATATATATGCATGTTATTTGCTTGGTTGCAGGATTGCAGGTACATGACACCGACTCCACCTGGTTACTCAGGTCTGAGCATGTCAAGATTCAATGGATACGTTGATTGGGAGGTAGTAGTTTGGTTCACCCTAGTCTAGTCTATGACCCGGTCACTGTACATTGTCAGTTTTAGTTTGAGTCATAGGTTGTCTTGCATTTTTCTATTTGGTTTAATTGCTAGAAAGGAAAAAAATGTTAATTGTTAATAATAGTTTATTATGTTTTATTTACTGTTATTTAAATTAAATTTTAATGTTAAAGAAATTAGTTTTGCAAGTTATTTAATTAATTAATTAGTTTTTTTGGTTAAATGGTTTGATCATAAAGATTAAATTTATTTAAATAAATAAATAAATTAATTAAATTAAATTGTTTTAGTGTGTGAATAGTTTTATTTGAAAATTAAATAAATTTGTGGAAATGACATTCTTTATTAATAAATAAAATTTGATTTGAAAATTGTTAATTTTAAATAAAACAATTAAATGCATGTAATTTGAAAAGAAAAGTTACCAAGAAGTGGTTGGGGGATATTTTGTATTCTTTGACATGTGTGCAAGTTCCATTTATTGATTATGGTTGAGGAATTTGTTCACGGAGGATAATTTGGATCTGGAAAAAACATAGAGGGATTCTAATCTATTTTCTCTTCATGGGAAAATATCAGTGCTTTTGCTAAATTTTACTGTATATGCTTTTGGAATATTGTATACTTGTGGAAAATCTCTTCTTGCAATTTAGGTTTTGTTCTCAAGAAAAGTTTTGGAAGGCTACAGGAAATAGAGGCTACAGAGGTTCTCATCACCAAATCAATTTTTTTAAGCTTCAAGATATCAGGTATTCTTCTTGTGGTTTAAATTTGTTGTTTTGAAAGAATATGTGTGAAAGAAATCTCTTTAATTTAAATCCTCTGTATATTTTTCAAGAAAAATATTTACTGTGTATTTCTGGAATGGGATTTATTAAGTTTCTTTACTTTCTGGAAAAAAAAGAGTTTGTGTGAAAGGAAATTATTGAAATCATTTGGAAAATAAAATTTTATTTGTTCTGTGAGATTTCCCTATTACCCTTCATAAAACCTCGTAGAACTTCTGTAGAGTTTTCTAAAAATCCTCTGTAAGAAAAACCTTGTTAATTTGTATAAATATATATATATATTTATACATATATTCTATTTCATTTATAAATTAGATTGTGGAAGAAACTCATTTTAAATTTTATGTTTATTTTAATTTGGAATCGCCGTACGGGCGAGTTGGGAAACGGAAATGAAATATCCGCAGTCAAAAATTTAATTAAATTCGTCTATTTATATTGTGAATGTATTAAACAAATATATATGTAATTTTTTTTGAAAGAGCCAAAGCTCTGTGTGGGCGGGGGCTACCTGCAGCCGACCCCGCAGGGGGATGGCGGCAAGGGCCAAGCCAGCGCCACCCTTGCGGGCAGCGCTCGGCTCAGCCACCGCAGCCGAGCCTGTGGGGCGGGCTGTGAAGGCAACCCTTTCCCACTGTGTGTGGGGTTAGGGCTTTTGCCCTACTTCCAATGTGTATTTCATTTTTAATGCAGTTTTTAAATCCATAATTTTGTTAATTGTAATATAAATATATATATTATATTTATTATGTATATATATGATATATATAATGTATATTAATACTATAATATATATTATATATAAAATATGTATATATAATATTTATAATTATATGTATTTATTTAAATGTAAAAAAAAAATATTTGAAGTGTTATCATGTTTAAATGAGATATTTAAAAGAAATGATTTATTAAATATTCAGAAATAGATATTATAATAATTAAATTAATTTGATTATGTTATTTGTGCTTAGAATGGACTTTTATTCTGAAGTATTTATAAATTTCATTATAATAAATGTTTATGAAATTAAGTAAAGCATAGATTTTATTTTCGGTATTGAATGGAAAATAAATAATACTTCAAATGATTGATTTTTATGTATCACATATTTTGATTCATTGGATTTAGTATATCCTAATGTAGATCTTTAATTTATCAATTTGCTTTAATTTTTGTTCCTTTGTTGGGAAAATTGGGAAGTTTTAAAAGAACAAGTCTTCCAGACAAGTTGGTTAATGTGGGGTAATGTGTTTGTTTTTTTTTATTGAATTCTTGTATTGGCTAAGGATGTGTACGTGGTATTGTATGGTGTGTAGACACCCGAGTTTGTGAACTTATGTTCGTAATGAAAGTGTAGATATTTTATGTTGAAATTTGTACACCTTGTTGCCTTAGTCAAGAAAACCTAGATTCCTTTGTTATGTTTAGGGGAGTGGCTTTTTGTAAGGGCCGACACACAAAGTGGTGTCAGGGTAACTTACAAAGAGTTAGTAAGTCAGTGATAACTAAATGACACAGTAGTTAGATTAAAACTCTTAACAAGATGATTATGCCTCACTTATGACTCTTGAGCTAGTTCAATCCTGAGTATAAGATGAGAAGGCCTGGAATGGAAAATTGGTGTCTTGTTTCTTCAAGAGACATTCGATTCCGCAATGATTCACAAATGGGGCTGGGTTTCGTAAGAGCTTACCAGGGTAGCCCATGTTGGGGGCTAGAACCTAGGAAGAAACACCAGGGTAACCTTTGCAATATTGTGATGACACTCCACCTAAAGTAACAGTCTACCTTGTGTACTTAGTACATTCGATTGTCTAAAATCTGGAAGCAATGTAACCATCAGTCAGTTGTGTACTTGTGTCTAGGGTTAGTAGATTATGCCTAGGTAACCATATTACTATCTCCTAGCACAGGGGGTGGAACGTGCACCTTACTCCGTTGGGTCCCCAGTTTGATCATGACATCGAGAGCTTCATGGATGGAGAGCTCACACTTGGAAACTTATGT
>VDFB02072201.1:0-10916 GCA_007258455.2 Sequoia sempervirens
AAAATTTCACATTCTTCTTCCTTCTTCTAGCTGCATCTTCCAACGATGCTCCAAAATTCTGTTGTTTCTTCCTTCTGGCAGCATCTTTTGATGATGCTCCAAAAAATTTTGGTTGATGCTCCAGCTACATCTTTTGGCAATGCTCTAGAAATTTTTGGTTGTTACTCTAGCTGCATCTTTCGACGATGCTCTGGAAATTTTTGGTTGCTGCTTCGACTGCATCTTTTGATGATGCTCTAAAAATTTCTAGTTGTTGCTTCGACTGCATCTTTTGACGATTCTCCAAAAAAATTTGATCGCTACTCTGGCTACATCTTTCGATGATGCTCTAAAATTTTCAATCTTGTTGTGATGTTCTGATGACATCTCTCCACGATGCTCCAGAACTTTCTCTTTTTCCACCCTGGCTACATTTTTTAGCAATGCCCTGAATTTTTGTAAACTTTTTCCTTTTTCAATATTTTGATTTTTCCTAAGTTCTGTACATGCCCATCATTTAAGTTTTTTCCACCTTGAGATCTACTGTCTAATAGTCATTTCACCATATCACATCAAATCTTCCCATCATAAATGAAATTATTATGACACCCTTTTTGTCATAATATTTTTCACCACCATTTAAACCATCCCATCCATGTCATTATTATCTGTTGCCACCCTCACTAAATCATGTAACTATCTGATTACATCAACAAAGGTGAGTGATGTTTGATTTAATGACAAGATGTAAGGTGCGTACAAATTTATTTATTTAAATTAATAATTATTTTGAATAAAGACTAATTAATTGGCATGAACCATTCCCTCTCTCAATTTTGAAACTTGTACCATTGCACGATTGCTAGAAGTATGAAAATGGTTGCATAATTTCCCATGAAAAATTGTCATGATTGCTCAATAAGGACTCAAGTAAGGTGATTAGCTCCTCTTCCATTGGTTATATTGAAATTGTGTCCCTTTTTCATTTGCAATTCAGTCAATTGAAGCAAGGAAAGTATTACAGAGCTTTGTAGAATTTGGAAGAGCCAAAAGGGAAGAAAAAATGGGAGGAGCCAAGAAAAAGTCTGAACCAACCTTAGTAGCTTAATTGTTGAAATTGAACAACATTATAGGTCTATTTCAAAAATTTAGCTGGCTATAATTCATGAAATTTTTTAAGGGGTATTCAAAGCAGCTGGTAAAAGAATTCATCAAGAATTTTGTAGAAAGGCAGACCATGGTGTGTGGCAAGTGATTCTGGGTAAGTCTGAAAATTGTTGCTCGCCTCTCTAATCTTGAAAATAGAGGAATTGATTTTAATGAAACTACCAATGTTACCTATCAAAGACTGGTAGAATTATTTCATAGGGAGGGGGAGACTCAACCTATAATCACTATAAGTACCAGGGAATAGAACAAAGGTTTCCATAGAATGTCTATTCCAGAACCCTAGAGAACTGTCATAGCTTTGATGATGAAATATTTCACCTGTGAGGGAAAAATAACTACGGTAGTGGGACCCCCTTTCCGCTTGCTAATTCATTTGTGCCATGGTATTGAGTACCCTTCTCTTAGGGTTAATTTACCAGCCTTGTTGTGTCATTCAGTTATCTCCATGATGGAAAAATAAAAAAGTTGGGACAGGGCCCCTCAAACATCATAGCCTTATACAGTTGATATGCAAGTATCATTTTCACAAAAATACAAAAAAGAAGTGGCAACATTATCTGTGAAAATTTGAAAAAGTGGAGTCTAAAACACCACTTGAGGAGGTCAGGTCCTCTAAACAAAAAGAAAAATATTTAGAAGAACCCTCCTTTGAAGCCTTAGGTGCTCTTGAATCCCAATATACCTCAATGGCTCCTAGTAATGATGCACCAGAAACTTTTTTGAATGTGTTAGAAATCCCAGGATAGTCAGGGGATGTGGAAATTGTGCACTTTGGAGAAGAAGAAGACCCTCCTCGCAAGATGAAGAAGCAGAATAAAGTTACTTTTCAAACAAACCCTCATCTATGGAGAAGTAAGAGGTTGTCTGTAGAATCCAACGAAACTAGACCCTATGACATAGAAAGTAGTTCGAAAAAGAAAAAGGCTAGGACTCAAACAAGGGTAACTATGGAAATTGAAACTCAACCTAGTAGTGAGGAAATAAGTGAAATATAAAAGTAGGTTGATCAATCCCCTAAGGATGAGGAAAAGAGAATGCCATCTCCAAAGGAGTGGGAGGAGGAAAAAGTACAATCACCACATTTTGTGGACATTGAAGATGAACCTATGTGGGTACTTTCCCCTTTTCTTGACAGAATTGAAAATGTACCTTATATTGAGGAAAATGCACCTCATACTGACATGGAAATTTCCAATCCATCTTTCTCTATGGACATAGGGAATGCAAAATCTGGTTAGAAAGAGGAGGAATTAGAGAAATTGAAAAGAGAAATTGTTGAATTAAAATCTAGGTTACACAGTAATGAAGAACAAATCACCCAGCAACAAGAAGAAATTGAAGCACATGCTGCAATTGTAAATATGATGGATCAAGAGATTATAAAATTGATAATGCAGATGGATCAAAAAGACAGACTCATTGAGAAGTTGCAGTACCAAATCCAACAATGGAATCTACAAAGCAAGCAACACATGGTTGATCTATCTAAGAAGGATAAGCATATTCAAGGTTTGAAAAATAATTTTACGCAATTATTTAATGCTTTTGAAGAAGAAAGAAATAGGTAGTAAATTGAACTTAATGCTTCTATGAGCAGAATTGTGGAGTTAGAGCAAGATTTGCAGGAGAGTGACACTAAGCCAATAATGGAATCCAAGGGGACACAAACTGAACCAATTGTTTTAGAATGGTTCTAGGTACGTATCCCTCCATTATTGATGAAATGGTTGGAGCGATGCTATTTTATAAGGGATGTAGAATTTGAAAATAATAGGATGAAAAAGGAGTTAGTACTGTTAAGAGAATCATTTCACAAAGCATATAAAGGTAAATAGGATGCTTTTGAAATCGGTGAATTAGTATTAGCTTGTAGAAGACCATCTAGGTTGTACTCTATGTTCCTCAATGAACAACTCCTAAGATGGAAGTTACTTAGAATTCACCATAATCAGCCACATGACCCCGATGATAAATAATTTTCTAAGATATTTTTTGAGTCAACTCCTAAATAGAAATATTTATTATGTGAATTCTTCATCCATAATTGGTGCAGGAGCACCTACACCTTAGTGATAAAATTGAAGTCTTGAAGGTCATTTAGGGGAGGATAATAGGTAGTATGATGTTTGTTTTAAGTGTTTTGTCTTGAATAAGGTCTAATAAGATAATTTGTAATGTAATAAATGGCTTGGAGAGTCATTTTTGGTGAAAATGTAAAAAGTTACATATTGATGTTGTTAAGTGCAATAACAAAGTTGTCAAAGTGTAGTTTAGGGAACATTAAGAGTCTTTGAATTTAAAAATCAGTTAGGAATGTTTGAGGAGGTATTTGTTGATTGGAAATGGTATAAGAAGCATATTCAAGGCTTGTGAAGGGTTTTTGAACATTATTTTGGTGAAATACTATCAAATTTCTATGCTCAAAACTTGCATTTTTTTGTTTTTTCTGACTTTCTTTGTTGTTGTACGGACCTGTACAAGTGTGGCATGATCTAAAAGTTTCCATGTTTTAAGGTATATGAATCTAATCTCATTTGAAGTTGGTTTGAATTTCTAACTTAGTGATTAAAGTGAGTTTTCTTCATTTTGCTAAGACTACCCTGGGTATGTGCAGGATCATCATGGAAAAAACAGGCACTTAAGTGGCAATGAAAATTCAGAAAAATTAGAGTTAGGAAACTTGACATAAAAATTTGAATAAGTTATCTATATTATTTCAAGAATATGTAAGAATAGAATCTGTGGCAAATTGAATGTAGTTTCTAAACTACTAAGTTTATTTTATTTTTTTAAAAGTCTATTTGGTGAAAATTTGAAATTTCAATGCACTAGTACTTAAATTTTAGGGAAAAAATAAGAAGTAGGTGTCTGTCTGACCACCCTAACCACAATAAAATGATAATATTTTTTTCATAAGATTTTAGATATAAGTAGAGGACCTGCGTCCTGATGTGACGCGACATTTTTGTAAGTTTTTTCCAAGTAAATAATTAATTATGAATTTTTATTGCTAAACTTTTTAAAAAAATATAAAATCAGATGTTTGACCACCTTAAATTGGTCAAAACTTCATGAAATTCAATTTTTTTTTTAATCCTATAGTATACGAAGCATAGAATGTGATGCATATTTTGGATTCAAAAAATATGATACCGTTTCAAAGTTATAGATGTTTTTCAATCAGCCTATCAATCAGGACTTTAGTCGTAATTCTAATAGAAAATGAATAACAATTATTTATTAAATTCAAAGTAAAGAATAATTTATATTGGTGGAAAGTTGAGAGTCTCCTCTACAAACCCTTTTCGTTTCATCAATTTTGACTAAAAATAAAGTCGTCAACCACATGGACGAAGTCTAGAAAAATAAGGTGAGTTGTCAAACACATTTTTTGCATTGACTTATTAGGATTGGCATGTCCAAGCCAAATACCAAAGCAATCCTGAGGCTAATCCCTAGGCAATAAATTCTTTGTCAGAAATATTAGATATCTGTTTCAAATCGGATATCCATTTCAAATCGGATATCCGATTTGGTTTATATATGATTTTAAAAAATGTTTTATACTTTATAATATATGATTTAGAAAAATGCAAATAAATATTTTATAGTTTATTTTAATATATCTAGTTTAGAATATACAATATAGTTTATAATTTAATATATAATATATTATAATATTATTTATTGAGAGCATTTATAGCCATGAGACCCAATTTATTTGAAGATGAATATTCTTTTTCCTTCTTCTTTATCATTTACTCGAGAGTCTTCGATTTCTATCTTTAGCTTCCTTTATCGAATCCTTAACGAACTGAACTTTTCGGATCTTTCGATCTTTCTCTCGGGATTCTTTCCTTTCTTCTCTTGAGATTCTCTTTATACCTTTTCTTCCGACTTTTGGTCTTTTCGACGATTTCGATTCTCTTTCTTTCCTTTATCGGACCTGAACGAGAACCTTTGACTTTAACCCGGGACTTCGAGACGGACCGTGATTCGAGATCTTCCGACTTTCTCCTTCCTTCCTTCTTCGATTTTGATTTTGCTTTCTTTTGTTTTATTTCTGACGGATTTTGACGTGGACTCTCGGATTTTTGATCTTTTCCGGATTTCCTTTCTTTAATTAATCTTTTCGACCGACCGACTCTGAATCCTGAATCGGAGTTTCCGAATCCTGAATTTGACGATTTTTTTCTTAGACTTACTCTTATTTCTTCTTTTCTTTGTCTTGATTCTTTATTTATTTTGATCTTTCCTTTGACGGGACCTCCCTGGAATCCGGAATTGATTTCTTGATCCTGAATCCTAAACCCTTAAACCCTCTATCTCTCTGTCACTCCCTCCCTCCCTCCCTCTCTCTCAAGTCTCACCCTCCTATCACCTCTCCTTCTCTCAGGTATCTCTCTCTCACTTACTCATATCTATGTCCCCTCTACCCTTAACCCAACCCTCTACCTTCTACCCTCTACCCTTTATCTCTCTCCCACTCCCTCACTCTCACTCTCTCTCTCACTTAATCCATCTATCTCTCTCCCCTCTACCCATAACCCTAAACCCCAAACCCTCTACTCTCTACCCTCTACCCTCTTTGGTGCAGGAGCACCTAGGAAGCATTAGGTAGCACTAGGCAAATTTGTGAGCCTAGGATGAAATTTTGTGGTTTTAATGCTTTAAGGTCATGTTGACCACTTAGTTTTGAGTTAGAGGTGTTATAACATGTTAGGAGTAAGGTTGATTAGTAGCTCATGGTAGAATGGATGAGTTTCACAATTTGTTTTCACTAGGATTCATTAGGAATTGGAAATAAAGCCCAAAATGTTGCATTTGTGCAATTTTGGCCTAATGTGGTGGTTATGTCTGAACAAGGGGAGAAATAACCACTTAATGAAGCTTTATAAGGTGGACCTCAACTTGGAATTAAGGTTGGAAAAGATTTTATATCATTTGGAGTTTGCAGTTCATATGGAAAAACAATGAAAATCTTGTAATTTTCTGGTTTTTAGCTCTTATTAGTGTGTTAATGGAGGGTTCCAGGCACTGAGCAGTGTGTGGCACATGTAATAATTGTTTTTCAAGTTTTGTGTGGTCAGTAGTTAAGTTGTCTCATCGTTTCCTAGCTTTGTTCTTAGTTATTTTTTTTTCTTTCCATTGTTGATCAGTCTGGCAAACTATCAACCATGGAGACTTAGACCTCTGTCTTCCACTATACCTGATGTATAGTATGTGGGGTTTGAGGCTAAGCTCCATGCCTGTATATAGTTTAGGTCTAGGAGTCTTTAGGGGTTGAGTGATCAAGAGGAAAGTCTCTTCCTAGGCAAACTTGGCAATGCCCGATTAGGAAAGATAGTGAAAAACAAGCACTAAAGTTCCAGGGGTGTCAATCCCCTAGCAAACCCAGGTCTGTGGTGGATGCAGGAGGCCTTGTAGAGGCTTGGAAAGAAGGATGGAGCCCTGACAGACTACATGGAGGAAGAAACAAACTGACTATTATCAAGAAGGTCAGAAATTGGCTTAAAACAAGCCTAAATTTGCTAAGTTAAGGGTTGGAGCAGTGTACAGACAGTGGAGGCTCCAAACCCCAAAAATATTCAAGGTGTGGGAAAGGGTACCACGAATCCCAAGAAAATATTTGGGCTCATTTGGAGAATTTGGGCACACTTTCCACTTTTCCCAGGTTAGGAGACCTAATTGGGGCTCTAGGGCGTGTAGCCTTTTCTAACCCTAGAAGAGGGTTTGGTGAGAGCGATGGAGAATTGGAGATTGGTGGATGATCAAGAACCCTAGAGGGATGATCTTGAAGCTATGGGAGACATCACACACCCCTACAATCGAATTAGTGAAGGTTGGAGGTTTAGCTAGCCTTTAGGAAGATTCAGGGCTAAGGAGAGAATGGCAGAGAGAGCACCAAGATTGGCTTGGTTAGGGAAATGGAGATGATAGTACGGTTGGCTAGGAGAACCAGGGGTGCCTAACAAGCATTAGGGCCTATAGGTTAAGGTGGTGGAGAGTGACACCAAAGGGGTTCACCAAGGTGAGACCCAGAGCATGGGACAGTGAGTGTTCCATCCAACCCTACCCTATCAGATTCGTATCAGAGCTAGTTAAAGATTTGGGAAGAATCTTGCATGTCAGAACTTGAATCTAGTGGTTCTACCATCATGGTGACAAATGTTGAATTAGCCAAGATGGTCGAAGAACAAGAGGAAGACAATAAGCTATTAAAAGAAAGAATAAACCAACTTGAGAAAGCATTGAATAATGTGCAGTTGGAAGGAAGGGTACCAAAGAAAGAAGAGGTTGTAGAGGAAGACAAGATCCCTGAACCTAACCCTATTTTGGAAGAAGAGCCTTTCTTGAAGGCATTGAAGGCTTTGAGTGGAAAAGGACTTGAAGGCATACCATTGTTTAGTGGAAAAATGGAAGCTAATTTAGTTGTGGATTGGATAGAGGGAATGGAAAACCATTTTGAGTGTGATGGGGTCATAGAAGCACAGAAGGTGAAGGTGGCCAAATCAAGACTAAGAGGTTCTACCTTGACATGGTGGAAGTTCATTCAGACAAAGAGGGAAAAGGAAGGAAAACAGCCTATTTCAACTTCGAAAGGAATGATTTCCAAAGTGAGGGAAGCATACATGCCAGATGATTATGAGATTCATTTACACAAGAAGAGACAAAGCCTAAGGAAAAAAGACCAAGATGTGAATACCTACACTGAGGAGTTCCAAAAACTTTATATGAGGTCTAATGTTTCAGAAGATGAAAGTCTCAAGGTGGCTAGGTATCGTAATGGCTTGAAATGGAACATTCAAGAGGAGATGGCTCTTTTAAGTCCTAAGACAGTACATCAATGTTACCAATTAGCTATCAAGATTGAGGAAAGAAACAAGAGGAAGCAAGACTAGGCTTCTAAGGGCAGAGGCAAAGGAAAATATCAAAGAGATCAAAGAGGACAGCCAGGTGGCTACCAAGGTAGAGGCAATGACCAAAGAAACCAAGGAGAGTTTAAATCCACATATCATAGCAATGAAACACCTTCTAGAGGAGGGTATAATAGAGGTAGAGGACTTTAAGGAGGTTCAAATAGAGGAAGAGGAGCAGGTAGGAGCAATTCATACTTTTCAAACATGAAATGCTACCATTGTGGTCAAGTTGGACACCCAGCTTATAGGTGTCTGAAGAAAGAATCTTCATCAAGCAATGAGAAGAGAGTGGCTTATGCACAAGATGAAACCATGAGTCCTAAGTCACCTGAGGTCAGTCACATTGAATCTGAGATGGGAGAGAATCTGATGTTTAGAAGAGTGTTGATCAGACAACCGGTCAAGGAAGAACCAAAACAAAGAAGAGCTCTATTTAGAGTGAAGTGCAAGATACTTGGTAAAGTATGCAAGGTCATAGTAGATTCAGGATCAATAGACAATATTATCTCATAGAAAGCAGTAATGAAACTGAAAATGAAAAAGGTACCCCACACTAACCCCTACAAGGTCACATGGCTAAACAAAGGGAAAAGTGTTTTAGTGAATAAGTAACGGTGGAGTTTTCCATTGGAGGGTATAAGGATAAGTTAGTTTGTGATGTTTTACCCATGGATGCATGCCATATACTATTGGAAAGACCATGGCAATATGACAGAAGTGCCATGTATGATGGGAAAGAGAATAGCATTTCATTCAAGAAGGATGGGAAGACTTTCAAGTTGCAGTCACTATCAGAAGAAGAAGAGGGACAGTCAAAGACACCAAGTGTCATGTTGAGTAGTGCGAAGGAGTTCCTTAACAACCTACATCAAAGGGGTGAAGGATATGTGGTTATGTTACAACCTAAAGAAGAAGACAAGGCTAAAAAGACACTCATACCAGGAGCAGTCCTAAAGTTGTTGGATCAGTTCAAGGACATTGTAAGTGATGGTGCACCTGCAACTCTACCACCAAAGAGAAGCATAAGTCATCAAATTGACTTCATACCTGGAGCCTCATTTCCTAACAAAGCAGCTTATAAGCTTACACCGGATCAGAATCTAGAGGTAGCTAGGCAAGTGCAAGAGTTGTTGGATCAAGGATTGATTCAAAAGAGCATCAGCCCATGTGTAGTACCAATGGTCTTAGCAACCAAGAAGGGAGGTAAATGGAGGTTAATACTTTTGATAGAGGCAATAAATGGGATGCACCATTGGGTATAGGTTTCCTATTCCTGGGGTGAGGCAATGGATTGTCTTGGGAGGAACAATGGCCACAAGAAGTTGGATCTCAAGGTGGATGCCATGGTCGAGGTGGGGATGGTGAGTGGAAGACATCGGCAAAGTGGGTTATGAATGGATGATTCCATTTAGTCTCTCCGATACCTAACACATTCATAAAGAACCATGAATGAAGTGCTAAAGACTTTAGGGATATTTGTGGTGGTATACCTTGATGACATCCTCATATTGACTAAGGCAGGTAGAAAACGGCATTTAAAACATGTGGAGTTGGTTCTTAGAAGGTTGCAAGAGGAGAAGTTGGCAATCAATCTAGAGAAGTGTGAGTTCTTTAAGCAAGAGCTTGTGTATTTGGGGTTTGAAGTATCCCAAGGATCATTGAAGATGGACCCAAGCAAGGTGGAAGCCATCCTAAACTGGCCTACACCAACCATAGGGACTGAGGTAAGAAGTTTCCATGGTTTGGCTCAATTTTATAGAAAATTCACAAGGAACTTTAGTGGGATATGTGCACCAGTCCTAGATACAATCAAGGGTGGTTTAAAAACTAAGTTTGTGTGGACTCAAGAAGTTGAGAAAGGGTTTGAGAAACTGAAACAAGAGGTGGCAACTCAACCTATTCTCTTATTACCTAGTTTTGACAAATTGTTCATTGTTGAATGTGATGCAAGTGGAGTGGCAGTAGGAGGAGTGCTAAGTCAAGAGGGTAGGCCTATAGCCTTCTTTACTGAGAAGCTCAATGAAGCAAAGAAGAGGTATTCAACTTATGACTTAGAACTTTATGCTTTGGTTCAGTCACTTAGGAAGTGGAGGCATTACCTTCTACCCAAGGAATTTATAGTCTTTACACCAACAATGGGGCGCCAGCTATACTGAATGCCCCAAAGGGATGAGTTGAAATAGACACTTGGAGTGGATGAAATACATCAAGCACACCTTCACCATCAAATGCAGGGTAGCTAAACAAAAGTAGCCGGATGCATTGAGGGAGAGGTTATTCCAGCTTGATGCAAAAATTTTAGAGTGAGAAAGGCATAGGATTGGTAGTTTTAAAGATCTCTATGGGGAAGATGAAGACTTTTCAAAGGTCTATAAGGTATGTTCTAACTTTAAGAACCATTTCCATAGCCAATACTCAGAGTATACATTGCAAAGTGGGTTATTGTTTAAAGGAAATCAGTTATGTGTTCCAAGAGGGTCAATGAGGAAAATCTCATTCAGGAAAAGCGTAATGGAAGTCTTAGTGGACATTTTTGCATCAACAAGACTTTAGAACTAGTGCAAAGATTCTATTACTGGCCTAAGTTGGCAAGAGATGTTAGAAAGTATGTGGAACAATGTGTTGTGTGTATGAAAGCTAAGGGAGGAGCTAGTAATGCTGGTCTAATCAACCCCTACCCATTCCTAACAGACCATGGGATTGTGTAAGCATGGATTTTGTGGTAGGCCTTCCTAAGACCAAGATTGGTTTTGACAGTGTCTATGTAGTAGTGGACAGATTTAGCAAAATGAGTCATTTTATCCCTTGCAAAACTACTCATGATGCTAGTTACATAGCTCATCTCTT
>VDFB02072202.1:0-24877 GCA_007258455.2 Sequoia sempervirens
TAGCAGAGGACCTACAGGTTGAAGGGTGGATGAAGTGACACCTTAGGAGTTCTCAAGGAAAGGACTCAGAGCATTGAGACTATTATTTTCTCAATCCAATCTTGTCCCTATCAGATTGGTATCAGAGCAGTGAAAGATTTGGGAAATTAGCGTATATGTCAGAAGTTGAGTCAAGTGAAACCCCTGCCATGGTGACAAATGCACAGTTAGCCAAGAGGGTTGAAAAACAAGAAGAGGACAAAAAATCCTTGAAATAAAGAATTGAGCAATTAGAGAAGGCATTGAACAATGCAAGGTTGGAAGGAAAAGTGCCAAAGGAAGAAGAGGTTGCAGAGGAGGACAAGGTCCCTAAACCTGATCCTATTTTGGAGGAGGAGCCTTTCTTGAAGGCATTAAAAGCCTTGAGTGGAAAAGGACTTGAGGGCATACTATTGTTCTATGGAAAGATGGATCCTAATTTGGTCATGGACTAGATAGAAGGCATGGAGAATCACTTTGAATGTGATGGAGTAACGGAAGCACAAAAGGTGAAGGTTGCAAAATCAAGGTTGAGAGGATCAGCCCTGACTTGGTGGAAGTTTATCCAGACTGATAGGGAGAAAGAAGGTAAGTAGCCCATATCAACCTGGAAAGGAATGGTTGCTAAGGTAAAGGAAGCATATATGCCAGATGATTATGAGATCCAACTCCATAATAAGAGGCAGAGTGTAAGGCAGAAGGATCAAGATGTCAACACCTATACTGAAGAGTTTCAGAAGCTTTGCTTGAGATCAAATGTGTCAAAGGATGAGAGCCTAAAAGTGGCTAGATACCTTAATGGTCTGAAGTGGAATATCCAAGAGGAGATGGCTCTTTTGAGTCCTAAAATAGTCCACCAATGTTATCAACTAGCTATAAAAATTGAAGAGAGGAACAAAAGAAGGCATGATCAGTCCTCTAAAGGTATAGGCAAATGCAGAGATCAAAGAGGACAGCGTGGAGGTTTCCAAGGAAGAGGTAGTGATCAAAGAAGCCAAGGTGAATCTAAGCTCCCTGAGCATGGAGGTGAAACATCTTCAAGAGGAGGAATTAATAGAGGAAGAGGACCCCAAGGAGGTTCAAACAGAGGAAGAGGAGCAGGCAGAAGTAACTCTTACTTTGCCACCATGAAATGTTATCACTGCAATCAACTAGGTCATCCTGCTTATAGATGCCCAGAGAAAGCTTCTTCATCAAGCAATGAAAAGAGAGTGGCCTATGCACAAGAGGAAAAAATAGAATCACCTGAGATCAGTCAAATAGAATTAGAAGTAGGAGAAAATCTGTTGTTTAATAGAGTGTTGATCAGACAACCGGTCAAGGAAGAACCCAAGCAAAGGAGAGCTTTGTTTAGAGCAAGGTGCAAGATATTGGGAAAGGTATGCAAGGTCATTGTAGATTCTGGTTCTACAGATAATATCATCTTAGAGGAGGTAGTAACTAAGCTGAAATTGCAAAAGGTACCTCATACCAACCCCTACAAGGTCACTTGGTTGAATAAAGGGCAGAGTGTTTTGGTGAATGAGCAGGTCACAGTGGAATTTTCAATTGGAGGCTACAAAGACAAGCTAGTTTGTGATGTACTACCCATGGATGCATGCCATCTTCTGCTTGGCAGTCCATGGCAATATTACAGAGGTGCTATATATCATGGGAAGGAGAACACCATTGAATTCAAGAAGGATGGAAGAACCTTCAAGCTACAATCATTGACTGAGGATGATGAAGGATAGTACAAGATTCCAAACATCATGTTGAGCAGTGGCAAGGAGTTCATTAAGGATCTACACTAAGGGAATGAAGGTTATGTGGTCTTAATGTAGTCCAAATAGGAAGAAAGGGATGAGAAGACAATCATACCTGAAACAGTTCAAAGGCTGCTAGAAAAGTACAAGAGCATAGTGAGTGATGGAACACCTGCAACTCTACCACCAAGGAGAGCTATAAGCCATCAAATTGATTTCATACCTGGAGCCTCATTGCCTAACAAGGTAGCATACAAACTCACACCAGATTAGAATCTTGAAGTGGCTAGGCAAGTGGAAGAATTGTTGGGTCAAGGTCTGATTCAGAAGAGTATCATCCCTTGTGCAGTCCCAGTTGTTTTAGCAACAAAGAAAGGAGGTAAGTGGAGACTTTGTAATAATTCTAGAGCAATTAATAGTATCACCATTAGGTATAGATTCCCAATACCTAGAATTGAATATTTAATGGATTGCCTTGGAGGAGCACAATATTACACCAAGTTGGATCTTAAGAGCAGGTATCATCAAATCAGAATCAAGGAGGGTGATGAATGGAAGACAACCTTTAAAAAAAATCATGGTTTGTATGAGTGGAAAGTGATGCCATTTGGCCTCTCAAATGGCCCTAGCACGTTCATGAGACTAATGAATGAGGTGCCAAGGGATTTCAGGGGATTTTTTGTGGTAGTAAATTTCTGGTTGATTTTTTATTGAACAACGGAAGAACATTTGAAACATGTGGAGATGGTTCTCAAAAGGCTACAAGAAGAACAATTGGCAATCAACCTTGAGAAGTGTGAGTTTTTCAAACAAGAACTTGTGTATCTAGGCTTTGTGGTATCCCAAGGAATGTTAAAGATGGATCCAAGCAAGGTGGAAGCCATTCTAAACTAGCCTACACCAACCACAACAACAGAGGTAAGGAGCTTTCATGGTTTAGCTCAGTTTTATAGGAAGTTCATCAGGAACTATAGTGTTATATGTGCACCAGTTCTAGATACTATTAAGGGAGGTCTAAAAACAAAGTTTAAGTGGACTCAAGAAGCTGACAAAGGGTTTGAAAAGTTGAAACAAGAAGTAGCTACCCAACCTATTCTTTTATTGCCTAGTTTTGATAAGTTGCTCACATTTGAGTGTGATGCAAGTGGAGTAGCAGTAGGAGGAGTCCTTAGTCAAGAAGGTAGGCTTGTAGCCTTCTTTAGTGAAAAACTCAATGAAGCCAAGAAAAAATACTCAACCTATGATCTGGAACTTTATGCTTTAGTGTAGTCCCTTAGGAAGTGGAGGCATTATTTATTGCCCAAAGAGTTTGTGGTTTTCACAGATAACTAGGCACCCAGTTACATCAACACCCAAGAGAAGCTGAGTAACAGACATTTGAAATGGATGGGATACATCCAAGCTTTCACTTTTACCATCAAGCATAAGAAGGGACAAATGAACAAGGTGGAAAATGCATTAAGCAGAAGGTTGCTGATAGTCAAAGAGATACAGTTGAAAAGAATTGGATTAGAGAGTTTCAAAGATATTTATGGTGAGGATGAAGATTTCTCAGAAGCCTACAAGGTATGTTCTAATTTTGCAAATCATTTTCATAGTTAGTATGCTGAGTATACTTTGCAAAATGGGTTGTTATTTAAGGGAAATCTGTTATGTGTCCCAAGAGGATCAATGAGGGAAAATTTGATTCAAGAGAGAAATAATGGCAGTCTTAGTGGGTATTTTGGTATTAACAAAACTTTAGAGCTAGTTCAAAGGTTCTATTACTAGCCTAAGTTAGCAAGAGATGTCAGAAAATATGTAGAACAGTGTGTTGTTTTCATGAAATCCAAAGGGGGAGCTAGCAATGCTGGTTTGTATCAGCCCCTGCCTATTCCTAACAGACCATGGGAGTGTGTGAGCATGGATTTTGTGGTAGGTCTTCCTAAGACCAAAACTGGTTTTGACAGTATTTATGTAGTTGTGGATAGATTCAGCAAGATGAGTCACTTCATTCCTTGCAAAACCACCCATGATGCAAGTTACATAGCCCATCTTTTCTTCAGGGAAGTTGTAAGAATCCATGGATTTCCATTGAGCATTGTATCAGACAGGGATGTGAAATTCATGAGCCATTTTTTGAAAACACTATGGAGCAGATTGGGAACAAATCTGTCATTTGGATCAGCATACCATCCTAAGATTGATGGTCAAATAGAGGTGGTTAACAGAGTGTTAGGTAACCTATTGAGGTGCTTGACTAAATAATATGGACAAACCTAGGATATGGTGATTTCTTAGGCTGAGTATGCTTATAATGACAGTGTAAACAGAACTATAGGGAAAAGTCCATTTGAAGTGGTGTATGGGATGCACCCAAGAGGCATTTGTGAGCTTAGAGACCTTGGATCTTAGGAGAATAGGAGTGGACATGCAGAAGACTTCACTCATACCATGAAGGAGATTCATGAGTAGGTTAAGAAGACAATTACAGTAGCAACACAAAAGTTGAAAGATAAAGTTGATGAGTCAAGGAGAGATGTGCAGTTTCAAGAGGTGATTATGTTATGGTTCATCTTAACAAATCAAGGATGTAGAAGGGAATGTCAACCAAAATGCAGATGAAAAGAGTAGGACCATGCAAGGTGTTAGCTAAGTATGGGAAGAATGCATACAAGGTAGAACTACCACCAAATTTGGGCACATCTCTAGTATTTAACGTTGCTGATTTGATCAAGTACAAGGGGACAGTCAGTGATGAAGCTTAGAACAATCAAGAAATCTTTAAGGATATCAGTAATATACCCCTTCCAAATCAAGAGAAACCTTAGGTAGAGAAGATCTTGGAGTCCAGGGTGAAGAAAGCTACAAGACACAAGGTATACATGGAGCACCTTGTGAAGTGGAGGAACAAACATGAATCAGAGGCTACTTGGGTTGAGGAAGCTGACTTTAAGAAGATATTCATTGATCTATCACTGATACCACCTCAAGTTCCTTGATCTTTGTGCTGAGAGGGGGAGAATGGTGCAGGAGCACCTGCTAAGGTGCCAAGGTGCAAGCGTATTTTGAAGTCTTGTTTTAAAAATCAATTTATTTTTGTTGTTTAGGGACTTTAACACCATTTATATTATGTTTGAGGACCTTTTGGTTCTTAGGTTAAAAGTTGAATAAGGTTAGAATCCTTTTCGTGGTCGTTTCCTTAGTTTTTGTAAAAATTGAAAAACACACTATGTTTTCAAACAGGAAGCTTTTGGGCATTCCTAGGAAAAAATTGAAAACCTAACCATTTCCAATGCATTGTAAAAGAGATATCTCAACCTTTTGAAGGGGTTAGAAGTTTTGAATATTGGCAGTTTCAAGAGAACAATAAAAGAAACAGTGATTTTGGCGTGGAAACTTTGTTTTCTGTTCTTGTTTTCTGTAGCAGCTATTGAATGAATTAAATGAGGAATTTTTTGGATTCTTTCAGCATGTATTGAAGCCTCTGGAATTTTTTTTTTGGCACCATTAGATATTTATTAGATCACTTTCTTTGTTTCTTGTAATTTTTGTGCTTTACCTTACTTGTTGTTTTGACTGGAAAATGGAATAAAGATGGAGCTTTAGCCCACACTCCCACCTTACAAAGAAGTATGGGAACATTGGGAATGGGGCTAATCTCCTTTATTGTATATATGCTAATAGTAGGAATCGATAAGAGTTCTTATAGCATGCCAAAAGTCTATTCCTAGGCGAGCAGACTATGCCCGATTAGGAAAGACTGTGCAAAAGTTGCTTCCAACGTTGCAGGGGTGACTAAACATTGGAAACCCAGGGTGTGTGAAGGTTGCAGGGGACCTTACAAAGGTCTTACAAGAGGCAGGAACCATTGCCAAATTATCTAGTGGCTGAAGGAAGAAGACAATCCTCTTTGTATCCAAGAAAGGCTTAAAAAGCCCTAAATTTCTCAAAATCTAGGTTGGCCCTGTGTACGGCCTGAGAAGGTCCAAAACCAAACAAATCTTGTAGTGCTCCAAATTTGAGCCAGGGTGGCAAAAGCAAGTTTGGCCTATTAAGGTGAAGGAGAGGAGTGATATACATTTTTCTTGTGTGAGGAGGCCTAATAGGGGCTCAATCCTAGCAGCCCTTCCAAACCCTAGACTAGGGTTTTATGAAAGCGATAGAAGGAAGAAGCTCTATGTTTGAAAAAGAACCATTCCTAGACCATTTTGAAGTTAGGGAAACCCATGCACACCCCTAAATGCAAGTTGGGAGACATTAGAAGTTGACTAGTCTTTAAAAGGATTAAGGGCTAGGTGGAATATGTGAGGAAAAGCACCAAGTACTCATTGGTAGCAGCAAACTGAAATTGATAGCAGGGTTGGCAATGAACTAGGGGTACCTAAACTAGCAGAGGACCTACAAGTTGAAGGGTGGATGAAGTGACACCTTAGGAGTTCTCAAGGTAAGGACTCAGAGCATTGAGATTGTGGTTTTCTCAATCCAATCATGTCCCTATCAGATTTTATAGAAAGTTCATCAAGAACTTTAGCCAAATTTGTGCACCAATCTTGGACACCGTCAAAGGAGGTAACAAAGGTAAGTTTTCTTGGACCAATGAGGCTGATAAAGGGTTTGAATATCTGAAAATGAGATTATCACAACTACCTATAATTGTGCTCCCTGATTTTGATAAAGTTTTTACCATTGAGTATGATGCTAGCAATCAAGCTATAGGGATTGTTTTGAGCCAAGAAGGAAAACCGATTGCATTTTATAGTGAGAGGATAAATGAAGAAAAGAGGAAGTATTCTTCCTATGATTTAGAATTGTATGCTATGGTCGCCCTCAAAAAGTGGAGGCACTACTTATTACCTAAATAATTTGTTTTTTATACTGATAATCATGCCTTGAGTTTTTTGAATGCATTGGACAAACTCAGTCATAGGTACATGAAGTGGGTAGAGTCTTTGCAAGCCTATAATTTCACAATAAAGCATAAGAAGGGCCAAGCAAATAAGGTGGCACATGCTCTCAGTAGAAGGGAAATTGTAGTGCAAGAGATCCAACTCCAAAGCATGGGGGTCGAAGCATTGAAGGATATGTATCATGAAGATTTAGATTTCAAGGAGGTATACAATGTTTGTGAGTAGTATTTGAATTCTTTTCATGGTGAATTCTCTGACTTTTTATTGCAGAATGGTTTTCTCTTCAAAGAAATCCAATTATGTGTGTGTAAATGTTCAATGAGGGAGAATATAATAAAGGAGAAACACAATGGGAGTCTTGGAGGTCACTTTGGCCTTGACAAGACCTTGGAACAAGTTAGGAGATTTTACTATTGACCAAAGTTGCAGGTGGAGGTGAGAAGGTATGTGGAAGGTTGCACAATATGTCAAAGGGAAAAGGGAACTTCATCAAATGCAAGACTCTATTAGCCACTGCCCATTCCCAATAGGCCTTGGGAGTGTGTAAGTAGGGACTTTGTCTTGGGGTTGCCTAGAACCCAAAGAGGTTTTGTTAGTATCTTTAAGGTAGTTGATAGATTGAGTAAGATGGCACATTTTATTCCTTTAAAATGCACCAATGATGCATCTCATATAATAGGTATCTTCTTTAAGGAGGTTGTTAGGATACATGGACTTCCTTTAAGCATTGTTTTTGATAGGGATTCTAAATTCATTGGTCACTTTTGGAGGACCTTGTGGAAGAAAATCAAGAAAAAAATATGTCTTTTAGTTCAGCATACCATCCACAAAAGGATGGAAAAATCAAAGTGGTGAATAGATCATTGGGAAACCTCTTAAGATGCCTTACCAAGGAGCATGGACAAGCTTGGGATCTGATTTTACCTCAGGCTGAATTTGCATATAATGACTCCATGAATAGGAGCATTGGTAGAAGCCCTTTTGAAGTAGTCTATGGTATGCACCCTAGAGGGGTCTATGAACTAAGAGATCTACAAGGAGTTGCTAAGAAAAGTTCTCAAGGTGAGGACTTTGTTGTTACAGTCAGGGATATTCATCAACAAGTGAAGGAAAACCTTCAAAAGAATGTTGAGAAGTATAAGGAAAAGGCATATTTAAAGAAGAGGAATGTATAATTCAAGGTTGGAGACTTGGTGATGGCACACTTGAAGAAGGAGAGACTTCCAAAAGGAAATTATACCAAACTCATGATGAAGAAGATAGGACCTTGCAAGGTGGTCCACAAGTTTGGCCAAAATGCTTATGAAATAGAGCTACCTCCTACGGTGGCAATCTCTCCTATCTTCAACATTTTTTACTTGTATCCTTTCAACAATTTTGTGAATGCAGGTGATGGAGTAGGTACAACAACAATGGACGATGAAGATTGGGTGAAGGAACTACCCCCTAGCCAACCTATGACTCTTGAATGCATCCTAGACACCAAGGAGACAAAGAAGAATAGAAGGAAGGTTTACAAGGAATACCTAGTCAAATGGAAAGGTCTACCTAAAGAGGATGAAACATGGATGTTAGAAAATGATATTAAATAGCTTGGAACTACTATAGAAGACCGGATCTCAAAGAGGAGTTGAGATCTTTTTCTTGCTTGGGAGTATGGTGCAGGAGCACCCATGGGTCTAAGGGACCTAGAATAATTTGACATGTTTTGTTTCTTGGTTTATGGATGGAATAAGCTCTTATGGACCATTTCAATGCTTTGTAGTAGGTCTTTTAGGTTTTTGGTTTAGTTTTTGGTCTTGGTGACCAACTTCTTTGTACAACAAGGTCTCCATCCTCCTTTGTAAGTCTAGTGCATCTTGGAAAAATAAGGAAAAGGGATTCCTTGCTATATCTAGACACCTTAGGGGAGTCACCTTACTTTTTGACAAGGTTTTAAATTCCTTTGACACATTTTGGAAGGCTCTTTGTGGTCGAGTTGGTAGAAGTTGCTCACATTTCCTTAACTAGGTAATTAGAAGTCAAAGCATGAGATTAGTTGTTTTCCAATGTCTCTCTTTTCAAAAGATAGTTGCAAGAAGTTTTAGGGAGTTTGTAAGACTTCAAATATGCCTCTCTTGGTTAAGGCAAGGTTTATGTTGATGTTTTGAAGTTTCTATAAGAAGTTTGTTGTTTTTCCTGTGTTTTTGTGAAGAATTTGTTGATCCCGCACTTGGTACGAACTGTATGTTCACTTTCATGCTCTAAGCCCATAATTTTTGGATAGGTAATTGAATAATTTTTCCTTTTGAATTTGAGTGGTGAGATTTCATTGAGTATCAAGGGAAATATTCCAATTTCTCTATCAGTTGGTCTGAAAACCCTTAAAATTAGGGTTTTGGGTGAAAAATGTATATTTCTTCCATTCCCACATTGTAAAATTGCTAAATCTTAGTGGGATGGAAGATATAAGGTTGTACTATCATTTCCTCAATGTTTTGGAGAATGAAAAGCTCAATGTTGGAAGTTTTGCATGAATTTTGGCTTGACATATCTATGTGGAAAGCATAATTGACAAGCAAAAAAATGAGTTTTTTCTTGATTTTGAAGAATTTGTTTAAAAGGAAATTACAAATGGTGGAAATAGGTGTGGAGAACCTTTAGGAGTCTAAATTTTGGCTTTTGGGTGAAGGGGAGAGCCTAGATAGTCAAGACCTAGGTGCAGGTCTGTGAATTAGGCCTTTTGGAGTAGCGGTAGAAAGGGCTATTGTGAGTGATGTTTTGACAGTCAAGAGGAAGGGTTTTGGAACCTTGTAGGGGTCCATCTTAGGGGTTTGAATCCATAGGTTTGGTGTATTAACAGTCTTCCTTGTGTTTTTTATTTTAACTGTCCTACTGGGAAAGGGTTGCAAGCCTTAAGAGAGAATGAGGTCTAAGTCACCATAGTGATGGGTGGTTGTTGAAACCTAAATGCTAGAGGGTTGTTAAACCTTGTTTTGACTTAATGAGACATGATCCAATTTTTTTCAAGCTTTTTGATTGGTATGAGTTGTGAACACTACGTGTGTGGGGTTGATCTCTTAAAGAATAGTGGAGTTTAGGACTCATGAGAGTATTTGAGAGAAGCATTCAGTGGAGTGACTTTTCCATTTGTGATTTTGAGTTTTCCTTCCCTGCCACTCTGCATCATTTCTAAAGCTTATGCAGGCTATTTCCATGGTGTTTGTGGTGATGGTAGGAGTATTTAAAGTTTATAAGTACCTTATGCAATAAACCCCCCTTTGTAGGGCTTGATTTGTGCATAGAATAAGCTTAGTCAATAAACATTATGTGAGTAATGTCTTGGAAGTTAGATGAAATGATTGAGGCATAAATGGTTGATTGTAGTATCTTGGTCTTGAGGAACTAGTTGGTAAAAGTCAAAATTTGGTGAGTTGTTTAAGGAATTGAAAGATTCAGAGCTCTTTATCAAATTTTTGCTTTGAATTCATATAAATTGATGATGACAAAGGTGTGTTAGGATTTGATGGATATAGGTTGTAACATGAAAGATTGGTTTTTGGTTATTTTTCCTAGGTAAAGCAAATTGAGTGGAAGGGTTCCTTGGTGAATGATGAAAGAGTGGATTGTTTAGTGACTCTAATTAGGTTTCTTGTGCACGGATCAATCATTTTTGTTGATAAATAAGATGTTTGAAGCTTGAGGATGATAAGAAGTATTGAAATGAGTTGGATGTTGTTTCCTTTTAGTTTGCAAATGAAACAATGTGATTTTTGATGAAAAGAGAGAAATTTTAGTTGCTTATTCAATTTGATCTTCTCCTGATTCAATTGGGTTAGATGTTGGTGTAGGAGCACCTAGGTCATCAAATACTTTTCAATTTTGCAAAAGGGATGAGTGTTCAAATTTGTATTCAGTCAACCACAAAAGGTCATGGAAAAATGATGTAAAGCATGTTCAAGGTCATATGAGGTCTTATTTGAATGTATTTAAGGTTATGGGTAAGTTCTAGGTGGTCAAAGTGGGAAAATGCAAACAATGCAATAATGTAATATTGTTAAAAGTTGTTAAATTGACAAAAACAAGGAAATCAGGCATATTAAGGGTTAAAAGGGGTAGTTTCAACCAATGGAAAGACAGCTATGGAAAAGGAAATATCTTTAAAAGGCACGTAAAGGCAAGAAAAAGTAGAATTTTGTGCTCTTGTAATTAGATTTTGAAATAAAAATTCCCTGTCTCTAAGTTTGCAACATTACTCTGGATTGTTTTATTTTCTTGTGTTGGTAATTTAGGAACACCCAAAGTTAAATAATAGTTTGAATACCTATAAAGAGGATTTAGTTTCCAATTTCAATAGTTTGACTTGGTTAGTTTTAGGAAACAAAAGAATAAGAGGCAGTTTTCAGTACTCAATAGAGTCCTTTTAGAAGCAAGTTTGGGAGTCCAATTGGGTTTTTCTTCACTACTCCACAAATGTAGGTCAAGTAAATTGGTGGAGTAGGTTAATGTTAGGATGTTTTTCATGTTTTGATGATTTTAAATGCAGGTAAAATAAAGAATACCATGGCGGATTTGCTGCTACACTGCAAAATAGAGGATTTTCCTACACAAAATGATGCTACAATCATGGGTCATGAATAAATAAAGCGTGAAGAGGCTTGGTAATGGTGTAGAAGGTATTGGAAGCCATAAAAAATAATGTTCCAGGTGGTTTCCATAGAAATAGAGGTTTGCAAGAGTAATTTTCACAAAACCCTCCTTGGTTTATGCTTTTACACCCTATAAACGAGGGTTTACTGGATTAGAAAATTTTCATGGTTTTCAATCCCTATAAATGGTGATATCTTGAGTTATAAGACATGCTTGAAGACTTTTTTGAGGTTTTAAGTGATTTGGAATGGTTTTGAAGGGGTCTCCTTTGTAAAATAGGCCTAATCTACTAGCCTTTCTTCAAAGGACAGTATGAAATCTGATGATTTTCTTTATGTCAAATGTCTAAGAACTTTGATATGTTGTGATGTGCTAGAAAGTGTTTCTAAATGTGCATTGAGTTTTTTAATAAGCTTTGAGGTAGGAATGTAACTACCCAATTCAATGGTTGACAAACCTATTAGAGGAATATGATATTGTCCAATCAAAACAAAGATGTTTATTTAAACAGCGGAAAGGATGATATTGAGTGCTTGGTTACTATCAAACTAATGATATGATTGATGTTACTAAATTTGGTTAAGGTGTATAAGACAAGTTTGGTGACTTTGATGGTTGGATGGGTGAGTATTATGAAGCCTTTTGAGCAAATTAGTGATTAACCACAAGATAATAATCAAGATTTTGTTGTAGCATGAGTTTGTAACCTATAAATAGACTATTGTAGTCAAAATATTGTGAGTATAGTGCTTGATAATGGACTGGTAATAGTGAGGTATGGTTTAGTTGATTTATTGCCTTGGTGAATAAATGAAAGGATGAATTCTTCAAGTGTCAATAATTAGATTTATGTTGTTTTTATGGTGGTTGAGAATGATATGAATCTAATTGATTAAGTCAATTTTTTTTTTAATATGGTTTTTACTTTGAATGAGTCAATTGGAATACTAATTAGTGGAATGATGAATGATGGCCTATGGAATGGCTAAGAGAATTTGAGTGGATTTTGGTTGAATGAAAAGTATATTTTTGATAAAATTATATTTGATCTTCTCCTGATTCTATTTGGGATTGAAATCCCTTGAAGAAATGATGTTGATGGTGTTTTTTGGATGCTCTACATCAGATGTACCCTGACGATTGAGTGTTTTGATATGATGCTCTGCATCACTAACTACCTTGTCTATGTTATTGCTTACTATTATGGTTTCATATATTTTTTCCAAGCATCCATAGTTTTTCATGATAGTGCACCTTTGTAAGAACATGCCTCCATGTGAAGTAATTACATCGTGCTGCTTATGTTGAATTTCTAAAAAACTATATTGTACAGTTGAAATTTTTTCATCTATCAACATCTAGTTATTAGTTATGCAATTTGAAGTAATGCTTTGAGTTTGAATGGTGTGTAATGCAACATAACCAACAATATGAATATAAAATACACAAATATATTAAGTAGAATTCATTAGTTAAGTTCTCTTTATTCTATTACCTCCATGTACATTTTAGTGAATCCACTGGCACTAGGAGGTGTTTGCTTGAAACTACCAATATTAGCCTATTCAACATCCAAAATCACATGTATTAAAATACCTTTTGTAAAAAAATGCTATTAACATGTAATAAATTTATAATTGTTTACTAGTTATATACCCCACTGATAGGTGTACTGCAAAAATAAGTAGGTGGAGGACCAGTGTATCTAGTCTCAACACTATGACCCTACAATTTTATTAAAATAATAAAACTAAGTTAGTTAGTCATGCATTTTAGAATTGAAATTTAATAAATTAAATTCAATGAACATGCTGACTTTTACCTAACTATCAATGCCATATGCATGATGCAAAATGTCAAATGTCCTCTCCATCCCCATAGCAACATACAGATCCTATGTAACAGCATACGGATCCTGTGTAGCAGCATATGGATCTTGTGTAGCAACATAAAAATCATGTGTGTCAGTGGGGTCATATGAACAAGTCACCCCGCAAGATTGACACACATGGGTTTGAAGGCCACCACTCGAAGACTCCCCTAGATCGCGTTGTACAATAGGGATAGTATGATGGATGACACTCTGAGTCAAAGTGTTGATCGCCTACAATGTCTCTAAATCAATACTCTCCTTCGCAATGATAGTAATAACAATGTGCTCACGAGGTGGCCTAGCGAGATGTCGTCTCCCTTGCCGCATAGGATCTAGCTGTACACCGGGCCTATCCTGAGCCGACCCCCCACCTCTCCCCTAGAACTCCCTCATATCAAAATAATTTTGGATTTGGTTCAATCCAAACTCACTGTATAGTTTCCTAAGAAAATATTGGGGGACTTCACAATTGTTGCACGGTGGGTAATCAAAGACCAAGTACCACCTATCATAATAATGGTTCCTAATCTCTTGGTGGGGCACCAATGAATAGGAAACCTCTTCGCATTGAGGCTAATATTTTTATTTGTTCTAGGGTCAATGAATAAAGAGCACAAATCACATTTAGTAATTTTTAAATCCTTGTTTATATGATAGTTTGTCTGTATAATATGCCCTAGCTTCCTGCCTCCTATCTTGCCATCCCTTTATTTGTTGGGTTATTGAATCTACATTTTTTAACATCTCTTTCATTGAATTTGCTAGTGTCATTCTTTTTGCAATTGAAGCATTTGGATCACTCAACCTACTAATAAGATCCTTAATTTTTTTTTTTGTTGTTTTCAATTTCACTCCTCAAATTTTGTTGAATGTCAGGAGAGTTTTGAGTGATTGGTGGGGGAGGTTGATTTTGTTGAGGAGGATTTCTTGTTCTTCTTGTTGAGGATTTTTAGGATTTGCAAGATTATTTGCATCTCCTACAAATTAAAAAAAAACAATCAAATCTAACCTAAAACAAACAAAATCAACTTGAAACTAAGAAATTCAAAACAAATAGCAAACAATACTTACCTCCTCCACCTCTATGTCACCGTGGTGCCATCTTCGCAAATGAAAAGCAACTATTGTTGATGAATTTTGTAGAATGCCTCCTCCTAGAACATGAGCATGAAAATGAGGGTTTTTGGCCACGAGGAGAGTAGAAAAACAAAGAAGAGAAAATGAATAGCTTTCACTCTTTTTTTTTCTTTTAAAATGCCATTACGTGAGTGTGTTATAACACAAGCACGCTATTATGCCCTCATGTTATGGAATTCTCAATCTATTTTTGAAGTTGGCCACAAAAGTGTAACCCAACTTCATGCACCCTACCACCTATTAGGGATCCAAATCTGCACCCTAATGCCAAGTTGTGAATGAACTTAGCAAGTTTGTATGTAACATGGGACTACTTTCAGGTTGTGGGTATCCTATTCGAAAGCAGACCTCCAGATTATGGGTTGGATTCCCCTTTTGATGCCACCTAACTACTAATTTATGAGGTAAAGGGTGAGAATTGCATGAAAAATGAACCTAATATTGAAAATATCTAAGGTGATGCACCAAAAAAAACTAGGACCTAATAACAACCTATTACATTCAAATCAATATCATAAAAATTGGTTTACACAACTCATTTTCAGATGCAATTTACATAAGTAATTTATAAGGAGATCTCTAAACAAGGCTTTTAGAAGGAAAATAGAGGTTTCACAACTAACAACACTATTGAATAACACAAATTATAACCTGTTAACATACATTTTCTACTAAAAAGATGCCTAAACATGAGACAAGTTTGCAAGGAAGATAAATTTTCACAAGACAAATTGATCAATCATTAACAACATACCATGAAACATGAAATGAGAAGGTAAAATTATCTATTTTATTAATTCAAAGTGCTTACTATATCACAAGTCCATTTGAGTTACAATACTGCTCCATGATGAAAAATAGCTCAAAAAACAAAGCTATCCTATTGCTGGAAAGAAAGAACTAACTCCAAAATTCCCAAAATGAATATACATAAGAAAAAAGATCACACAACTCTTACGCCTACCCATCTAGAAGTTTTTGGTCGGATGAGGCACAAAAGCCAAAAAAGAACCTTCCAAAATCACTCCAAAAGGCCTCTAAAATTGTGAAAAGTCAAGCTCAAACTCAATTCATGCCAAAAGTGTGACAAAAATCCCTCCAAAGTAGCACATGTTTCTCCAAAACAGTCAAATGCTTCACCCCCACACTCTCCTCATGTCTGCAAGCCATCATTTTGTCTCCCAGCTTTGACTCATGCAATATCTGTGTTTTGAAAACACATGACTCCAAAAAGGAATTAAAGATAATAACTTGATTAGGTGATTTACAATACACCACTCAATCAAGTTATTTTACATTTCAAAGAAAAATATAAGAGGGCCCACCATCAATATTAGATTACATTATATTTGCATGTGAATAATATCAAAGTGATTAGCAAATCACTTAAATGATATTTTTATACTTTGAAACAAAATGTAAAAATATAATTGTTATGCCTTGCATAACCACCCTATTTTTACTTTGGAACAAAATGGGTCCCCTTTTCTTTTGTTTTCACCACCTTTGGTTGTTTGGTTGGGTCTTAGGATTTCTTTTTTTTTTCCTCCTAAGTCTGTCTTTTGTTTTTTCGAAGCCGAGTCCAGAGCTAAATCTAAACATTAAACTCTTTCAAGGTTTCTAGTTGAGCTTCCATCCCAATTCTGACTCCACTTTTCTTTTGTTTCTTCTTTGTTGGTTGTTTTCCTTTGGTTCTATGTCTCGTGCCTTAGGAATTTTCTTTTTTACCTTGGGCATTTTTTTTTGTTCTAGTGGACACGGATCTGGGACTGAAACTGAACTAGGAATTCCTTCCAAGTTCTAATTTTTGTTCCTTTCCTAGTTTTAGTTCTGCCTCTTTTTGTTTTTGCCTTAGGCATTTTCGGTTATGATCCAGCGAATGCTGAACCAAAACTAGAACTAAACTCTGAAACTTCTTAAATTTCCAAGTACGTGTTATGTTTCGGTGCCAGTTCTACCTGTCTTGTTCTTTTTTCCTTTGTTCCTTATTTTTTGTCATGGGGTGCCTTCTCCCCTTCTTTTTCTTCATTTTTTTGAGTGTTGTTGGAGGCGGGATCGGGACAAAACCCAAACCTGAAACTTTGAGAAGTTTCAAGGTTGGATTTGGTTCTGATCTTGGTTCCACTGGGTTCATTTGTTTTTCCTCTAATTCTGATCACTCGGTTGGTTCATTAGGTTTCATTTCTTATGCGTTATCTTTTGCGGGGTTGGAGCCGAAACGGTGCGATGAATGTGAAGTTAGAAAAAGGTTTGTATTTTTTGCCTATTCCAACTCCGGTCCCAGTTCTAGTTTCATTTTGGTTCCGCCCCCACCTATTTTGAAGGTAAGTTTGTCTCTGGTTTGGATTTGGTTCCATCTCCACCAGAGTTGGGTTTCTTCTTGCTAGGGATATATAAAAGGGTAAGATGAATGAGGGCATGTTTTATGCTTTAGAAGACTAATAAAGGTATTGTTTTGCAGGATTAAATCACATTGAGAATATATGAGTCTATTGGAAAGAGTGCCTCAACTAGATCTGGCATGAAACTCCTGAAGGACCAATGTCAGTGTGACATTCTTTCTATCTGGCCGACTAACAACTATGTAAACTTGGGAATACTCGGGTCATCGAGACCTTGTTGTTGTCTCACCGACGAAAGGAGCTCTTAGTGTGATGTCTCCCCGATGACTATTGGTCTCACTGAGACTCTTGGCCAAATGCTTTTCTCTCGATGTGATGTCTTGCTGACTGAGGAAGTCTTACCGATGAAAGATTGTTGTGGTATAACTCTTGGGGGATCGCTATGATGTCCTACCGATGGGTGTTAGTCTTGCCAATAGAAGGACTCTTCGGTGTGACATGGAGGCTCACCAAAACTCTTGCCGACAAGCGATGGTCTTACCAATAGCAATGGATCTGTTGTGGATTTCTGTGAAACCTCTTGCCGAAAATGGTAGTCTCACCGATGGTTTTGATGGTAGTATAACTCTTGAGGGCTCGCTATGACCTCTCGCTGATAGCGATAGTTTGGGAAAAAATATTTGACATAAGTATAACTCTTGTCACTTGCTATGAAGTCTCACCAACAGTTGTATGTTATGTCGATAGCTACTGTGGAGCATTGTAAGCATTAGGGAGACACGACTAGTGTCTCACCGACATGTGTTTCTATTTGAATGACTTTTGACCACCTGAAAATCTTATGTGGTGTCTGTTCAACCAATCAGAGGAAGCTGAGGGTGAACCAGTGGTAGTCAGACTATTATGGCTATTCTTATGACGAAGATCAATAGATCATCGACAACATGGATATACTTAGAAGATGATGTTCAGTTGGATGAATTGTCCGATGGATGATTAGGGCATGTGAATTCAGTCCAGAGGGCATTTGATGTTGCTTCTCAAGGGGGTCAACTTGCTGAAAGATCTAGAATGAGAGGAAAGCATGGAAAGGGGAAGTGGCAAGTCTTAATGATAGGTGGTGCATTCACTGGCAAGAGTAGGTGGGCATGAAGGAGCAACACTCCTGGAGCATTCAAAGCAATTATGTGGAGCAGTTTTCGAGGTCAGGAATGAAACACATGGAGTATTAATGGCAGACTTGAGGGCTGCAATTTAATGCAATGGTTGCAAAAGATCTGAAGGCCATGCCTGGGAGCAATTTTTCACCGACATGAGTAGGGTATGCACATTTAATGAATCCTTGACTTTATTCAAAATTCTTCTAGGGTCGACCCTTCTGTAACCAACTATTTTAAGAACCCTAAAGTAGGGGTCGATTCTTTTTCTTGGACACGTTTTGTATATATGGAATTTTTTTTCCTCTTTGTAAAGAGAGATAGAAAATTAAAAAAAAGGATACATAAATTTTAGAGAGACACACACGTAGAAAGGGATTTTCTTTTGTTAAGAATTAACAAGTTAGGGTTAGAAGGTAGAGAAACTTGGGAGTAGAAGGAAGTGATGTATCTTCCAAATTCTTAGTATAGATGGAGATAATTCAAAGACATGGATTTTCTATACACTAGTGATCTTGCCAGATTTGTAAATGTTGTTTATCTATTTCACCAATAGTAGAAGTAGCCAGATTTAAATCTACTTCATATTATGCTCCAGAATGGTATTTATCTTGGGTTAATTATTTGATTTGGAAGACTTTCAAGGAATGAAATTTGATTTTATGTTTTTTTTAAATGATGATTTGATTTCTATTGTTGAAGTTTGTATTGTGAATGAATGAAACTATGTATTAATTACAAGTTTATTTTATTCTAAAGTTTTAGTTTAGGAATTCCTTGGAAGGAAACAAGTCTGATTACTTGGATGAATTAACATTCTCTTAAGTTCAAAATTTTGATCTATATTTTTCTATTTATTTAAAACCCCTGGTTAAACTAGGTTTAATGTTTGATCTTATAACAATCCAGAAGCTCAACACCAGCAGGCCCCTTGAACATTATAGTTACATCAACCATTGAGTGAAATTAGCACAGTCGTGAACCGGTTACCAGGACCTTGGGAGTTAGGTATCCATGTGTTATGTTTCTCTTTTAGGAGGAATATAATAGCAATATTTTGTTTACATGTTGTTGTGCTATTCTAACCATAAAAAATAATGAAATGTAAAAATGCTTTCAAAAGCATTAAACAAGATAAAAAATCCTCCAAGGCACTTGATCAAATTTTCTTACTTCATTTTGCACTCCAAGGCCACATGTTTGGTAAACATCTTTTGATTTTCAAAGGAAAAATAAAAGGTTCAAATTTGGCCTATATGGCTGACCTCCACACTTCTTGGAATGAACATTTTAAGTCTTCAAGGCCCTAAGGCATTACATTTCAAAGGTCAAAGGCATAACTTGAAGACTTGGCACATTTCACATTTTCCTCATGGAGGACCTAGGAAAATTTGAAACAAGGCACATGTTTTCAATGATAAAAATAAGGAAAAATTTGCCTAATTCCTAAAACCTATCATTTGGCCCCCACTATGCATTAACATGTGTTTCATTTTTTAAAACATGGGAAAAAAATCCCATCAGTCATCAAAAATAGGGTCAAACCCTAAGTAACAAAAGATGAAGAATGTGAAAAACATCATCATTTTTCCATCGAGCATTTTGGCAGAGACATGTTGCCACCAAGGTTTCAATTGCACACATAGAATATGAAGATTTTGACTAGTTTTTGTGGTGATTTCTTGAGGAAAATAGTGGAAAACTAGGTAAATTCCCTTTTTTGCATGAAGACTTGGTTTTTTCATATCATTTGAAGGCCATTTCATTTATTTTGGCCATGGCCTATAGAATAGTCTAATGAACATTGTTTCATTTCATTCTTTTTTTGTTGTTCTACACTTTTATAGTCACCATGAGAACTTTAAATGGAGATTTTGGTAAAAGAAAAAAGTTTGAAAGTTTGCAAAAAATATGAGCAACAACTCCAGGTATGCCTTGAATCAGCTCCACTACTCTTATATTTTGAGCAACAGAGCTCACTTCGAGCTTCCATTATGACTAATAAAGCAGAAATTCATTTTGCATTTTCTTTGAAAGAAGAAAACCCCAATCTTTTGCATTGTTACTTTGAAGAAAACACATCCATTAAGGCCATGGCTATAGATAGAAGAATGGTTCTTTTTTTTCATTTTGAATATGCACTTATAGAATCATACTTCGTGCTTTACCTTTTTTTTAAAAGAACTTCAAATGTGATTCTGTAGCTCGAACCCCGAGTGGGTTTCACCAAATTGCAACACATTGTGTTTATCTGTGAACATACAAACCGAGTTTTTCACATACATATCTTGCTTTGAATATCTTATGAAAATATCCTTAATATTTTGTATTTGCAATTTTTTGCTTGAAACCCAATTGGGTTTCTATTCATTTGAAGAAATTTGTGATTTCAATAAAACCCCAAGTGGGTTTTGGTGTTTTGAAGAAAATGACTCAAATTTTGTCCACAGTTGAATAAGAATGCTTGAGATTTTAAAGGTTTTTGTTGTTCTTTTATGGGAAAAAAACCTCCATGCATTCTTTGTATTCACTTGCGTTATTCTAGTTTTACTTATACTAAACCTCCAAATTTGTAAATTTTTGGGTTTTAAAGAACTCATGGTAGCCAAATGTTTGATATTCATTCTATAAAAAATATAGAGGCATGATTGAAAGTCGTCAAGGCCCCCATCTTTTCTATTGATTCCTCTATCAATTGTTTCACAAGACAATGTTGTCCTGAAAGGAAGAAATGGTTGAGAATGATTCAATTCCATTGCACAGGTATAAGTCAAAGGACTATACTTCTTTTCCATTTTGTAACTCTTGTTATCATGAAGGCTTTGTTTGTTTTGATTTTATGTATTCTTTTTCCTGAAATAGAATCAGCTAGGGTCCTTACAAGAGTAACCACCTCTTGCACTTTGTATTTGTATATTTTAATCAACCTAGATGGGTTTTTTATATTTTGCAAAAAATAGATCCAAATTTCTTGTTTTTGATGCCACGAGAATGTAACTAAACCCTTGTACAATTACCTAGATTATAATATAAATGATATTTCCTGAGAGAATGATCAACAAAAACTAGAACCACCCCTTGCACTTCCTAGCTTGAACCCCATCATAAATTGATTCATCTTCTAAGAATGCCCTCACATCAGAAATGTGTAGCTCATTGCACTCTTTTCTTAAACAAAATGACCATTGCAGTGATGTTGAATAGTTGATATGTTCTTCTGACCTTCACAATTGCATCTAAAAGTGTTTACTTTGTCATTTCTATTATGTGCATTCCTATTACATTCACTTATGCATGTGCATTCCACCTTTATTTCATCAACTGTAGATAGCTCTTTCTATAATCGAATGTGATTATCATGTTGCTTACTTAAATTTTTACTTCCATAATCAAATTTTTCCTTTGAAGGACTATAGCCATCTTCTTCATTAGATGAGATATTCAATAAATTATAATCATGCATTCCAAGGCTTTCCCATGCATTGAAACCTTTGTTCATTTAAAGTAGATGCAAGTTGCATTGGAAGCCTCCCTCTTTTATATTGATTTATCAATTAATAGCATATTAATTTACTTCCTTTTTATCATGCCCATTAAAAGTTACACTTGTAAGTTGTGACATTTGACTACTTCCCACATTTCCATCAATAAAGTTATCTTCAACTGCATATATCACTTGTGGAGGTAATCCTTAGGTCTGAGAAACTCAAGAAAATGTAGATGGAAGTTGTGGTTGATCATTATGTGACACCGAACAAGGCAGTTGAAAAGCTTTACTACCTTTCCTTCCTTCTTCATTTGAGATGCAATCTCTTGTCCATTGCCCCTGTTTGTGACTATGATAACAAACATCTACCATTAATATTCTCACTCAACTCTACAGTATCAACTGTCCTCTATCATGTTGTTTACTATCTATGATTGTCATATTAGCTAGTTTATTTGACATAGGACTTCTATCAATCTTTTTATATGTTCAAAAAGGTTTAATTGTCTACTTCCATGTCTTCTAAACACCATCCATTAACAGTGTGATATCTTCCTTCAATTCATGTGATTAGACTATCTTAAAATGCTAATCCATACTTTGATTGGATTGTGTTTTGTGCCTCAAAGGCTCAAAGATTAACACTTAATCATGTCATATGATGATGGAATTTCCTTTTACCTTTCTAAGGGATTCTCACTTTAGGTTTCTACACAATTGTATCATTGTCTTCTTGAGGTGGACTGTCCACTAGATGTTATAAGATCTTTCTACCTGTTATCCTACTATGAACAACACAAAAGGTAAAACATAGCAAGGTATTGAACAATGCATAGATATAATGGTAGATGAATAATGAGTAAAGGATAGATCAATGGTATATAGAGCACTCTTGATCATCTACATTTGTCATTGCTTAATTCCTTTCTTTCAGGTTTCATGATTCTTGTCAGCATGTAATTTTATCCATTGTTATTGTCCTATTGTTTACCTTTTCAATCATGTGCCATAATTAAAACCATCTCCTCACTTTGATCCTAGTGGGAAGACACATGTCACCTATGTCAATGACTTGCAAGCTCACCTTCCTATGTGATGTGTGGTTTTCCAATAGAGTTAAGGTGAGAGGGACCTGACAATACTTTGGATTGCTCCCTCATTATTTAAGAGATGTATAATTGAACTTGATGCATCTTTCAAATTTTATAATGAAATTTGATCAACTAGTGTGATTCCATATTGATTTAATTCATTGATAACTTGTATATCTTTGATCAAGTTGCTCAATTTCCTATTCCTCTCAAAAAATTAGGGGGAAGCATGCTAAGCTCTACCCTTATGGGAGCCACATTTACCCCACATGTTGTATTTAACTAAATTAGAATAGTAACAAGAGTTGTCCTAAATCTTCACAAGAAGCAAACAAGTTAGAAAATAAATGCATATTGTGGATGTGTTTGATGACTTCACTATTTTCCAGGACAGTTGAGGTTTGCATGTTTATTTAATGCATTTAGGGATCAGTTTATACATGCATAGGTACATGTTTATGTAAGTTTTGAGATCTTTCATTGCTTAGAGCATTGCTCTAACATCATTATGATTATCATATGCAGGAGCTAGGAGCACTATGGAGCTAGGAAGGACACAAGCAACATAGGGCAGAAATAGGGAAAGATGACACCTTCAAAACCATTCATTCTTAGGCAATGACTGGTCTCCATCCTTATATGCACATTTTATTTGTTTACTTATTCATGTATAAACTGTTCTTTATTTTTATTGAATAAGTAAAGTTAGTCCCTTGTCTTGTGAGGGACATATACACTTCATGATTATCAATAAACATTACATTTGTAGCACATATGGTTTTCTTTTCTCATTTTTTGTAATTGTAATATTGGAATGAAAATGTAATATGTTTCATTTGATAATTCTATAATGTATATTGACTTGACTTAGCACACTATGATTTATCTTTTAAATTTTTAAACAAACAACACAAAAATAATAAACACTAAGTTACCTAATTTTAGTTGAAAGCTAAAAATTAGGTAACATATTTGGTGACATTTGCTATATGTTTGCTTGCTAAACATGAGACCAGCTGCCTAAGCTTATACATTGGGCATGGGATCACTCAGAAAGATAACACCACTTGAAAACAACATTGCAAATTGTTGTAACTCACTAAACCAGCAAGAGACACTTTGAAAACATATGAAAAACCAACAATGCAGAATGAAAAATATCACCTAATTGTGCAAAACAACACTTAGGGAAAACTAAAAAACCTCTAAATAATGTGCATCAACACTTAGGATAAACGAAACCTACTCTAATTTGTACAAGGAATTTTTTACATCATACCTCAAAGTAGAGTTTGAGGTGTATCCCATTGACTGGGATAGGTAGAGCTTCTCCATCCATTGATGACAGTTGAAAAGCATTGTGATCTTTGCACTCGGTAATGACAAATGGGCCACTCCACATGCTATCAAATTTAGTATGCTTTCTAGGACTACTTTTTAATTCATCCCATTTAAGAACAACATCTCCCTCTCTAAACACCCTAGGTGTTGCTCTTTTATCAAACACCTTTTCTTTTTGGAGTTGATGTAGCTCCATTGTTTTCATGGCTGTATCTCTAGTTTCATCCAACTCCATGAGTTGTGCATATCAAACAACCATTAGATATTCATCTTTAAAAAAATTGAGCTATTTCATTATGCCAAGAGTTGGAAGCTCAACTGATAAAGGAAACCTTGCCTCTTTACCATATACCAGCATATAAGGGGAGTTCCCAATGGAATTCTTTGGAGTTATTCTATCTTCCCATAAGGTATATTTTAACTTGTTATGCCAAGTTCTTTGGTTATCCTCCAAAATCCTCTATGATTTTGACTAGGTTCTTATTGGTTGATTCAACCAAACCATTACCTTGAGGGTAATAATTTGATGAGGTATTCAAATGAATACCATTCTTTACATCCCAATCACTTACTCTTAACCCAACAAACACCAAAGAATTATCAGAAATGATTGATTCAGGTACCCCAATTCTGGTTACTAAATCATGATAAAATTTTTAAAAAACACTTTCATTAGCTTCTTTCAAAGCCACTGCTTTAGTCCATCGTGTGAAGTAATTGATTACAGTAAGCACCTACCTATGACCTACACTTGAGGTGGCTTAATGGCACCTATAAAATCAATGCCCTATCTCATGAAGGGTTGTTCTACTTGAATTGGCTGCAATGGTAAATCTAGAAACCTTTCTTTTCCTATAAAAATGGCACATTTTACACACTTTTTGGCCTAAGCATGGGAATCCTTAAACAATCTTGGCCAATAATAGCCAGCTCTCATTATTTTCCATGTAGTTGTTCTTGGGGAAAAATGACCCCCAGCAATTCCATCATGAAACTCATGAAGTACTTTATCAACTTGATGTTGATCAATGCATCTTAAGACGACACCATTAAGGTCCTTTATGAAAAGAATGTTACCAATTAGTACATAAGGAATAGACTACAATCTGAAATACCTTTTTTTGGATTTATCTAAACCTAGCGGACACTCACCAGTTTGCAAAAAGTG
>VDFB02072203.1:0-22179 GCA_007258455.2 Sequoia sempervirens
GGCCGTTTATGGCGTGCATGGTGAAAGCAGCGGGTATCCCGCATTTTGGATAAACCCATTCTATACATGTGTATAACAAGTCGAGGTTGTCAGACAGAAGATCATACTCGTATTTATGAAGGTGAATAAATTGTACGTTTTCGTCGGCATGAGCAGCAGCAGCATGCACGACTGCATCCTTCGCAGCACCTGCAACAGCTATTGTAGTCTTGAAATCTTCCCTTTGAGGATTGTTAGAGTAAATATGAAGGAATTTGAGTGTTTTTGGGTTAACTGTGCAAATTGATCAAAAAGCTCATTTCCTATACATGTAAGGTAGAGATTTATCCTTTTACATCTTCTTAAGTGTGATATTGCTCTCAGAATTCAATCGTATAGTTTTACGAATCAAATTCATTGACCCATGTTTCATGAGTAGTGGTTCACAAGAACCCATCTTTTATGATAATGAATGGTCCACTTAGCACTCATTGCATCTAGGTGGTGCTCATAGAGGTGAAGCACTGGGAGGTCACCCATCCCAATAATACTCCAGCTCAAGCGTGCTCAACCACGAAGTTTTCCCCAAGATACTATTGCAAAACCTTCAACAAGTGTTGTGCCTTATGAACCATTCATTATAGAGCCCCTTTAACTCCAACTTACCAATCTTTTTAAGTGCTCAAAATTCCTTTAATTATTGCTTAAAATAAAGTGTAGAACAGTAAACACTTCTTTTTCCAGTGTTACTTTACATTATGTTGCATGTATAGAGTTAAAGAAAGCCCTTTGTTAAGTGCATGTTATACCATTGACAATAGGCACCAAGTTTATAATTTTACAATTATTATTGAAAAATCATTTTAATTTGCTGTGTATTGTTTATACTAAATACAAATAAATTTTACATATAATTTTATAATTTAACTATTATATATTAAGGGCATATTAGGTGTAAATAAAAATAACTTTCCTTGAACATAATTTATGTTAGCCAAATGACATGTGAGATGTTTATAATTAAGCACAACGTAATCTAGATTAACCAATTGAGATGTGAGATGTTTATAAAGTAGATGAAGTATGAATACAAGGGTGATCACCCTCATCCAGGATGTTCTCTCTCTAGATGGACATTGGATACACTAATCTTGGACATGTTGGCATTCAAGAGATCTTGTAGAGAGTCAATACTAAATGAGAAAGAACTTTCATGGCTCAATGCATGGAAAAGTCAAGATTGGTGTACGCTGATACTTTTCTAGAATCCCTCTAATCTTTAGATCTAGTTTTATATTAGTATGTAGACTTATGATAAAAAGAAAAAAAAGATACTTGGCATTGTAGGATAGATTGTATTACATTTTCAACTTGAGGTGATTGAAAGACTATTTAGCAATGATAACTTTAAGAAACCCCCTAAAAAAAAATGTTAAATCTTGGCAAATCTTTCATTTTTTCAGAAAAAAAATATTAATTTCTATTGGAAAATCTTTCCTTTTTTGAAAGAAATATTAATTTTATTCGTGATTTTTTTTACATCACTAAAATTTTGTAGAAAATTTTGGCGAATCTTGAAAAATAATAGGAAAATGCATTAATTATGATGGTGATTCCATCCAATCTAAAAATAATTCTCATGGAAAAGTAAGGGCTCGAGGGTCAAAATTATCGATGGGTTTAAGGTGTATACTATAATATTTACTTACCACCATTGTTTTACAATATAATATAATAGCCTTCATTGTATTCTACAAGGTAAAATGTACACACAATTTGTAATTCTTATGGGGATCAAAATTGCTTTTAGATCATTAATCTAATGACCCTCGTTGTACTCTATGAGGTAAAATATAACCACAATCTATAATGCTCAGGAGACCCAAAATTGTGGGCCCCATGAGCATTACAGATCGTAGGTACATGTTACCTCATGGAATACAACAAGGGCCATAATATTATATTATAAGTCAATGGTGGAAACTAAAGATTAGAAATATGGTCCTAAAGAAACTAATAATTATGATATACTAAGCCACTACAAGATCACTACTATTTGGGATCCATAGTTATGTCTAAGATGACATCATAAACATGAAGGAGGTAGTAAAATAATATGAGAATAGAACTACACAAGCTACCAACTTCACATATGATAACTTGATACTACAAATAAGGAAGTCTATAGTAAAGATGACCAAGGTTATACACAAGAGCGAGTTCTATGACGATCCTAAGGATGTCATTACTCTTATTAGAAAAAAACATTGATCAACCTAGTGCTAAGGAATTCTATCCTTTGATGTGCTTCTTGATTATTTATATTTTTAATGGAAAGTGTTACCCAAATTTCATTTTTATAGCTCAAATTACATTGAGCTTATAGATTTAAAATTGAGAAAATGAGGTGTTCATTTTACTATCCTTCCTACATTACATTTAGATGTATAAATGGAAAGTCAAAGAAAAATTACAACTGCAAATCATTACATTTATACACATGCATATAACATAAAAAAGATTTTTACAAATCTTTTCTAAGAAGTTATTTTATTGAATGAAATATTCATTCAACTCACACAAGTCGTGAGTTTAACTTATGCTTATTCAATGCAAATCAAAATCAACATATTTATGAATAAGTAAATGAAGAAGAAAAATGCATGTAGGGAGGGTAACCAGTCATTGCCTAAGAATCACTAGTTTTTTCGTGTCTTCTTGTCTGGTTGTCGTCTGAGTGGTCTTGATTTTCCTAGCTCCTTGATGCTCCTATTTCCTACATTAATCAAAGCAATGTGTTAGAGTAGCGCTCTAAGCAATGAAATATTGCACACCATACATGATCATTTACCCGTTCATGTATAAATTGATCTTAATTTGCATTAGAAAAACATCCATATCCTAAATCTACCAGAGGAAGCTGTGAAACCATCAGATATACTTAAAACATGCATGATTTTTTCTAACTTATTTGCTTCATGCGCAACTACAAGTGCAATCATATTTTTAGATCAAATGAGTGGTGGAAATGTGGCTCCCATGAGGGTTGATCCCAACTCATTATTTATGCACAACTTTTAAGTACACTTCAGTACATCTAATGCAGATTACCATGTTTAAAATCTACAACTTTTTAAATGTAGATTGCAACTACAATATGTTCATGACAGTCACAAAATGCAATCAACATATACAAGCAAAGGACAACAATGATTTAATACAATGAGCTTTATGAAAATGTGAAGGTAAAACATCACAAAGTGGAAAATACATTTCTGCTTAAGGATAGTGAAAAGCTATGGTTTTCACAATCTATAGCCACTATTGAATGCATAAAACATGAATATTAGAGCTCGGCCTCTACAAAACAGTAACAATGACTAAATATTTGAGAGCAGATGACAAGAGCTTGAATATCAGTTATAAGGAGTAATACCAGATGAATGATAGTGACCTTTAAAACTTCAAGATGCAAATTATGCTAAGAAGTATAGAGAAATGAAGCTACAGGTTGAAGTTCATTCTTCTAAGATTTTGAAAAAAATAAAGGCATGTTCTATTTACATTTTCTATATATTTATTTAAACCCATTTTCCTTTCTGAAAGAAAAATCAAATTCAAAGGAAAGAACAACTGAATATATGTATTCTCTACAAACAAGATAGTATTCTCATTTAAGAATGGTCGAGCTACTGCTTCTTAAGGAGTGGAATTTCAAATAAGAAAACTCAATTTAAAACCCATCTAGAGTTTCAAAAATTCAAATAAGTACTCAGAGGATAAGCAAGCTCACGACTGGGGTTTTATGTGTACTTTCATGGACACAAAGGGAGACTTATTCCATTTTTTCTTCAAATTTATACAAAAGAAAAAAATATTGAAATCAAGGTCATAGCTCAGGAAGGTCATACCATAAGTCAAAACAGAAAGCTCACAACCTGCTATAGGAAAATGAAAACCCTCATTTTCAATTCCACCTCAAAAGTTTAAATAAAGGCTACAGGTCAAGAAAACTCTTGATATGGAAACATGAATGCAGAGGATACTCCAAAACAAATAAACCATGAAATTCATAGACAAAGCTCGAGTATAGGCACCTTCAACATGAGCACGTGGTCGTGGCCATTTAAATGAAGGCCTTTTGATATTCTAATAAGGAGGAATAAATGTGCACAAAAGTAACATAATTTAGAAAATCCTTGACAAAGTATAGCCATAGCCACGAAGTGTAAAAGAAACCTTCATCATGAACCCATCACCATGTATAAACAATAAAGCATAGAAAAAAAACCAAATGAAAGCCATGTTCTGAGAAATAACTTACCCAGATTCAGATTTGAAGGAAATTCAAGTATCTTTCAGCAGAGGCCCCAAAAATATATTCCAATATCGGTCTCAGAAGGAGCTCCAAGACTCAACAGAAACCCTCATGGCGGTGACATATGCTTGATTCAGAAGCTTCAAAAAGTGAAAATGAGAAAAATAAAGCATTCGTTACTTTTGGGTTAGGGTTGAAAACCCTATTTTTTTCATCGATATGAATGAAGTGATTTTTATCACTTTATTTATCAAATAATCTACCAAATGATGCCTGTGGCTTTTGAAAAAGTATAATGTAACCTTTGCATATTATATGCCTTAGATAAGTTTTGTAAATTTTGTGATGTTATGTGCCATATCATATTCCACATGTGGTCGAATGCCAATGTGGATGCCACTTCATAAGTGTTTTGACTCATTCTGCTTTCATGTTCATTTTCTACAAGGTGGAGATTTTACTTTGCATTTATAATCATTGTATAACAAATGGATTAAGAGGTGTTATTATAAACCTTTAATTAATTTTGTTAATCTTTAAATGCAAAATGAGTGACTTCCTTGATTTGTTGAGGTAGTTATAATTAGTAATCTTATCATCTTGGGAGCTATTTAATCTTTTTATGAGTTGATTACCAACATAAGGAGATGTTATGGTATCTTTTCATCACTTTGTGGAGAGCATCTAGGGGTTTTTGGAGACATATGGAGCAAATTTAGGCTTTTGAATTAGTATGGAGAATTTTTAGAAGTGATTATGGTTTGATTAAGTCTTGCATGACTTTTTCAACCATTATGAGCTCTTTTGAGAATGAATTTTTTTGCTAAATTTTAGGGTTTTGAAGACATCTGAGTTCATGAAGTTTCTAGAGCCTTGTTTTGTGGAGCAACTTTAGTGTTGGCAACTTAGTCACATTTGCTACTCATTATTGAGTTAGTTCTTGCTATGCAGATTCTAAAATTAGTCATTTTCATAATCCTTTCTCATTTTTTAGCATGATTTGTAACTCATTTGGAGTATGATATATAGAGCTTACCTTGGATACCATTGATGATTCTATCTTATTGCCTTCTTGTTCTTGAAAACATTGTGCATTTTCAGGTGATTGATCAAGTTGTTTGTGAAATTTTTATTTTTCCCTATAACTTTGTCTCATATATTATGCATTTTTTGCAAAAGAAAGGTTATATATAGGTTATGAATAGTGTTTTAAAATTGCATACGAACCTTTTAGTTTTAGGTAAAGCATAGCATTTTATTTTCAAGTTATCCTTCTTTTCCCAAAAAATCAATAGTTTTAGGTGATAACCAGCTAGAATTTGGCCTATCTGCAGGTTCTTTCTCATTTTGGGTGACCTAAAGCCTAAGAATGCTCCTAGCTTACCGAGTTTCCACAATTCATTTAGGTAAAGGTTAAGAGATAATGTAAAGAGAATATAATTTTTCTTTTATCTTTTTTTTTGTCTCATCATGAACAACTCTCCTAAGGATGTGTTTCATTCTCCTGGCTCAATCAACTAAAATTGTAATTTAATTTTGGAGCCAATAGTTTGAAATAATTATAATTCTATAAACTTTTGGATGAGTGATAAATTAAGGTCCAAGCTAACTTGCTTTGTTGGATGAAAAATTTAGGGTTCCCAAGATGAGTATTTTTGTATTTTAGGGAGAATTGTTAAGGGTTGGAACATTTTAATGTGGTGAAGTGAACTATTATTTTTTAGCATTGGAATCCTATTGGAGGTAATTGCAAGTAATAAAAAAAAAAAATATCCCTTTTCCACACTTAATTTGGGATTTAATAAATATTAAAATGAGCCTAATGTTGCATTAATTTAGTGTTGTAATATGTTTTTCATATTCACATTAAGTTTAGGGCCCTTTTAAACTAAATAGACTTAATTGTGCCTTATTTAGGGTATTGTAAAGTGTATCTTTACACTTTTACATTAATCTAGGGTTTTATTAATTAATTAATGTTAATTTTCCTTAATTGGTCACTTTAATTCAAATCCAAGCTTAATTAAATGCAAATTTTGAGGGATAAAACCCAACATTCATAAATTCCATTACACAAGACTTAACTTTGGAAGATGTGTGTCCTAGGTAAGTGGCCTAGAACCCATTTGCTATAAGGCGAATGGGTCCTCACTTAGTCCTATGGCCCTGATTTTGCATAATGTTTAACATTTACCGAAGTGTGTCCTAGGTAAGTGGCCTAGGACACATTCGCCCTATGGTGAATGGGTCCTCACTTAGACCTAGGACCCCTCTTTGAAATATTTTTTTTGTGGTTTTTTAATGATTTCAAATCTATAATTTAATGGCGGCTTGTGATATTTGAATTTCGGCCCGAATTAATGTTAAGATATGTATAAATACAAGGTTATTTCACTAAGTTTCAACTGAGACTTTCTAAGAAAAATCAACTTATCTTAAGAGCACTTTAAAGAGATCATTAACAAAAAAATTCAAGAGTATTTTCAAGGCATTCATGGGCAGATTCATAGAAGGTTATTGCAGCAATCAAGATTGCATTGTCATCTCAAATATGTATTGCATCATGCACATTGTTTGAGCTAATATGGCGATGTATTTTCCAAAATCTATCAAGTATATCAAAGGAATTGTTTCACATAAAGTTTCATCATCAAGATCTATATTCATTGAGGCCACTTCATGCTAGTTTGCATATTTATCCAAGGTTTCAAATAAGGTTTCATTGTTTCATGTTTCATTGTTTCATTGTTTCGTGTTTCACTATTTCATCATAAGGTTTAATTACCAAAATGGGTTTTGACCCAAGCAAACCCCTATTCCCTAACAAACAACATTTTCTCTCTCCTTGATGTGTGATTCCAGGTTTTAGGTTGAAGATCATTTGAAGAGAAAAATTGAAGAAAGTTGTAAAGTTGTCAAAGTTGCAAGAAAAGTTGTCAAATCACAGAAATTGATCTACAGGTTTTATTTTTGAACTTTTGAAAGTGAACAACTGGAATCTGGGAGTACAGACTTAGTAGAACAAAACTCAGAAAGTGATTTTCAGGAGCCCTAGCCAGGACCCATTCACCATATGGAAAATGAGTCCTTAGTGAGGATTGAAAAAGTACTTTTGGTGAAAGGTACACAACATTTTATAATTTCCAAATCTACATTTTAATAGCTAGTTCTACTAGTTTTCATATATGTCTTTTATAACACATATTTTGAATGAAACTAGGAAAATAGGTGCATCATACCCTATTTGTTTCATTTTGATTAAACACACCTATTTTTCTATGTTTCATTATGGTGAACCCAACCTTTTGAGCATTGTAATTATTTGATTTTGGAGTCCTCTTTCATCCTAAATTTAGATCTTGCATTCATTTGCATCTCTTTGCATTGAGTTAGTTCTCATTTAGGGTGTCTAGTTTGCATTCAACTTTGCATTGCATCTAGGGTTTTTAGGATTGTATTGTTTGCATTCTTTAAATCTGAAAAATAAACAAAAAATCAGTCATCTTGCATATCACTTACATCATATTAAATTTCATTTGAAAATTGAAACAAAATTTCATATCAAATTAGGTGTTCTAGGTTATCATTTTGTCACATTTTGCACTTGCATTTCAACATTTTATTTACAGAAAATCAAACTAAAACTTATTGTAACAAACCAGAATCTGAAAATCACTTTAAAATATGTAAAAATTTGTTTCAAAACCCTCATTTAGGATCCATTCACCCTAGGGTGAATGAGTCCCTGATCAGGTCATTATCTGACTTTTGGGGCATTAAAATATTCATTTCTACATTTTTTTGTTGCTTTCAAATTTTTGTTACCATATGCAAAATTTCTATTTCAATAATTTGATCATATTTAGCTTCATTTGATAAATTTAGTGCATTGTGTGATTTCAAAATTGCATTTACAAGACTTCATCTTTAGGGTTTTGAATAGTGTAATAAAAAAATTACCTTGTTTAAATCTAAAAATTTGAAAATGAACGTGTTTTAGCAATGTGACATGGAAGTCCTTCTTCTCCTTGGTTGATGTTTCAAGTTGTGTTTTTGGAAATGATCCTAATACAATTGAACCTAACCATTCTCAACCAACTCCTAATGAGTCTCCTCGTGAAGTTGACATCATTGGAGAAGATGATGATAGCATGAACAGTTACATAAATGATTGCCTTAACAATCTTGAGAATAATGTATCCTTTTATCCTTCCATGAAACAACCAGCAAACTTGAGATGTCTGGACTTTTACATCTTGAAATTGAGTCACAAACTAAGCCTAAACCTCCAATAATGAGTGAACCTAGCTCCTCTAATCATTTGCATACCTATCAATCTCATGTTAACAAAGTGACCAACACTCCCATCAATCTAGAAAAGACTTATGGCCAAGACTTTAAGATCTTAACTAAACAAGGATGTGGCATAACTAATGAGCATGCAATTCAAAAACTCTTATAGAAACTTCCTATTGAATTAACCAAAGGATTAGGATATCAAGATCCTCCTCCCGATGTAAATGTCCTTGTACCTAAGGAGCAACCAATACCTCATAAGGATCATAAGGGAATCTTAGGTCATCCTCCTCAACACCCACCTCATCAAATTGGTGAATCAAGCAAGCAAAAAAAGCCTTACAAACTTAAGAAACTCAAATTCCCATGTCCCATGTCTCAAATTGAAAGGAACTTACACATAATTCTTAATGAAGGACTCTTAACATTACTACCTATCAAAGAAAATAAAAATCACATAAGAACACAAACATGTCTCATTTCCAATATCATAGAGTCCTTGGGCATAGTATTGATGAGTGTCATTCTTTACATAGGATCTTAGACAAATTTGATATAATAAAAATAATCCCTTAATATATGCACACTTTGCTCCTTGCCATGTAATAGATGTAGGATCCTAGTATTCTCACTATTACATGTTTTACATTCATTGCAAAGCATTATCTTTATTGTAAGGAGCTCATTCTCATCACCTAATTCGACTCACCCTTGTCTTGCACTTAGTGGGAACAAGGGGCTAGATATCCTTGTCCTAGCTTTGGCACTTGATGTTGTCCCTTTGGCTAGTTTCCCACCTTCCGCATATACTGATCGAGATTAGTATGTGGATGACCTGCTATAGGTTGACTTGCATGTGCCCTACTAGTGTTTTTCTTTATTATCTTTTTCATGTTTCTGTATGTGATTTCATCTGCATAATGTGAGCCCCCCTCATACTATTTCATTTGATGTATATATCTCTCTTTTTGTGCATTCATCTATATGTATCTAGACATTCTTCTATATGTCGTAAACATTTTATCTTTTTCACTTGTCTTGTATTTTCCTTTAGGGGATGACGCAAGGTGTCGAGACATTTAGGTATCTTCCATGTTGACCCAAAATGCTTTTTCTTTGTTTTCACTTTCTTTGTGTTATTCTTCCAGTTCTATGAGTATTTGGGGAATGATGATGTTTTCAAGCTCTATAACAAAATTGTACCAAAGATATACTGACCCTGAATCCATAGATCCCTTATGTATTTTTGGGGGAAACCCCTCCCTCTTTTTTGCGACATAGCTTTATTTCAAAAACATATGACTTGGAATAGGGAATTTTTAAGGAAGCTCTCATGGCTTAGGATTAAACATTGGCTACTTCAAATCAATTTATCACAACAATGGTGTTAGCAACCGCTTTAAAGTGGGGGCATACATTGATGATATCTTTCAATATTTTTCATGTTTCATGGTGAGATTTTATTTTTTCTTGTGATGCATCCTTTTCTTGGTGGTGTCAAAGGGTTTGATGTCCTCCAAGAGTGTGATATTTCTTAGTGTACGACTTTCCTCTTAGTGGCGATGCAAAGCACTGCATTCCCTAAATTGTGAAACTTTTACTCTTGGCTTGTCCTCTCTTGGAGACATTAGGAATGATGATCCCTAAGAAGAAGAGCTTACATGAACGAAGCAAGATCCCCTTGAAAAAAACCTATATAAGTATATTGTTCATAAGTGTTTGGAATAATGTAGCTTGCTAACTTTGTGAAGCTCAAACCCTAAATAAAAGGCCACATAGCATAACACAGCTTGCTTTCCTATGGACCCTTGCCTTGTGGCACCTTATTGAAGTTATCAAAGGGATATATTTGGTATGGTTAGTATGATGAGAGCCAACATAGAGGCATGACTTTCTCATTATATGGTGAGAGCTGACACAAAGGCATGACTTTCTCACTAAGCCACTTTATTGGGAGATTCACCTAGTGGATAGCCTAAGTTTTTGCTACCTCAGAGTGAGTGCAAACTAACATCTTATATGTGTTCCACATCACGTTGGACAATCTAGGCTTGATCTTCTTGGTATTTAATGTTGTATGATTGTCTATATTTGTCATTGCTATATACATAAGTGTCTTGAATGTCTACTTTAGTGTGAGTTTGACATGCGGTCATACTCTTACTATTTAGTGGGGCTAAAATGTAGTGTCAGAAAAGGTATCCCTTTTTCCACACTTAATTTGAGAATAATTAATATTAAAATGAGCCTAATGTTGCCTTAATTTATTGTTGTACTATATTTTTTATATTCACATTGGTTAAACCCACAAAAGTGGTTTACAATTCGAATGAGGAAGGAAAACTAACAAAAAATGACTTCATGCCAAAAAAAATCATTCTTGCGGTTCAAACGAACCAAAAATGACTAAATGCATCCTGCCAAAAAAGCACATTCAAACCCCTTTTTGAAAGGGGGTTCGAATGAACCCTGGTTCCTTCGAACCCCCCTAGTTCAAGTAAACCCCCCTTTTCCCTGATCCTTGCTCTTTGCCACCAAAAAATAGAAATTCTTCCCTTTGAAGCTTAGGTTGAGGATGAAAATGGAGACTTCACAAACAATTGTTATGTTGGTAATCCCTAGGAGCGAGCTATCAACAACTATAATATTAATATGTTTTGGTTTTATTATCTATTTGTTTTAGTTTTTATTAAACATAGATTTTTCACGCAGAAATGAAGCTCTTTGATTACGCACATGTGGAAAAAATAGAATATTATCAAAAAAAATTTGAAAAATATGAGTGCACCAAATATTGAAGTCCTTGATTCAAAAAATAAAAAAAATTGAATTTCGATACCTACAAAAAAAGTTACTCGTTATATGGCTGTGCTATGTCTGAATTATAATTGGTTTGAATTCAAAACTTGATTAAAGAAAAAATATTCAATAAAACATTATCTAACCAAGTGGAAGCACTAGATACTAGAGTTATGAATCTAAATTCAAAAGAATTAGAATTTTATCCTTCATGGAAGAAAAAGTTGTGTGCTCACGATTGTGCATTAGCTCCTTAAAAATGTTATTTTATGAAAAAAAACTAGTTTTCAAGGGAGATGGAAAAAGAGGTGCAATCTAATTCCAAAAATTTTGAAAAAAATATATTTAGAACCCACAAAAAAAATGTCACAAAACTCTAGTTTGCATCATCTTCAAATTCCTCACAGTTTAGCTGCTATAGGTGCCCAAAAGTGAAGATTTAGTTAGAAAAAATTATTTCAGTGTCCAGTTTGGCCAAAAATTGTAAACCACTATTGTGGGATCACCCCATTAAGTTTAGGTCCCTTTTAAAATAAGTGGACTTAATTGTTCCTTTTTAGGGTGTTGTAAAGTGTATCCTTACACTTTCACATTAATCTAGGGATTTATTAATTAATTGAGGTTCATTTGCCTTAATTGGCCCCTTTAATTCAAATCCAAGCCTAATTAAATGTGAATTTTGAGGGATAAAACCAAAAATTCATAAATTCCATTACACAAGACTTAACTTTGGAAGATGTGTGTCCTAGGTAAGTGACCTAGGGCCCATTTGTCATAGGGTGAATGGGTCCTCACTTAGTCCTATGGCCCTGATTTTGCATAATGTTTAAAATTTACCGAAGTGTGTCCTAGGTAAGTGGCCTAGGAACCATTTGCCCTATGGAGAATGGTTCCTCACTTAGAGCTAGGACCCCTCTTTGAAATATGTTTTTGGCAATATTTTAATGATTTCAAATCTACAATTCAATGTTGGCTTGTGATATTGAATTTTGGGAATTAATGTTAAGATATGTATAAATACAAGGTTATTTCACTAAGTTTCATTTAATACTTTCTAAGAAAATTTAACTTATCTTACGAGCACTTTCAATAGAGAATTATCCAGGGAATTTAAGAGCATTTTCAAGGCATTCAAGGGTAGATTTATAGAATATTATTGCAGCAATCAAGGTTCCATTGTGGGTATAATGCGGGATCATCATGGAAAAATAGGCCCTTAGTGGCAAAAATTTAGAAAAATCGAGTTAGGCAACTTGATGTAAAATTTGAATAAGTTATCTATATTATTTCAAAATATGTAAGAATAGAATCTATAGAAAATTTAATGTAGTTTCTAAACTACTAGGTTTGTTTAAAATAAATAAATCTATTTGGTGAAAATTTAAGAATTTCAATGCGGTGGTACCAAATTTTGGGGAAAAAATAAGAAGTAGGTGTAGTAATGGAGCCACCCCTAATCACAATAAAATGATAATAATATTTTTTTATAAGATTTTACATATAAGTAGAGGGACTCGTTTTCCCAATGGTACATTTTTTTGTAATTTTTTTCCAAGTAAATGATTAATTATGAATTTTTTATTACAAATTTTGAAAATATAAAAGCAGAGTGAGTCGACCATAACTTGGTCAAAACTTCATGAAATTCCCATTTTTATTTTTTTAATCCTATAGTATACAAAGCATAGAATGTGTATATGTTTGGATTCAAAAAATGTGATCTTGTTTGAAAGCTATAAATGTTTTCAATCCGACTATCAATGAGGACTTTAGTTATAATTAGAAGATAGAAAATTAATGGCAATTACTTATTAAATAAAAGTAAAGCATAATTTATATTGGTGGAAAGGCTGAGAATCTCCTTTAAAAGAACCCTTTTAATTTTCATCAATTTTGGGTAAAAAATGCCATCAACCACATACCCATCATGTGCCTTTTTGGCCACATCATGATCCCTACACATACACTCAAGTCATGTAAAATGTGTATTACATCATGCATATTGTTTGGAGTGTATGAGTGTAGTGTCCAAGATCTATCAAGGATATCAAAGGCATTGTTTCACATCAAGTTTCATGATCAAGATCTACATTCATTAAGGCCACTTTATGCTAATTTGCAGATTTATCCAAGGTTTCAAATAAGGTTTCATTATTTCATATTTCATTATTTCATCATAAGGTTTAATTATCAAAATGGGGTTTGACCAAGGAAAACCTCTATTCCCTAACAAAAAAAAAAAAAAATCTTTGATGTGTGATTGCAGTTTTTAGGTTGAAGATCATTTGAAGAGAAAAATTGAAGAAAGTTGCAAAGTTGTCAAAGTTGTAAGAAAATTTTTCAAATAATGGAAACTGATCTATAGGTTTTATTTTCATCTTTCCAATAGTGAACAACTAGAATTTGGGAGTGTAGACTTGAAAGATAGAATTTTTTTTCTTCTATGCTTGGGAGATAGAATAACAATCTTTACACTCTTTCATTAAGGAAAACCCTAGAGATCTCAATCTAAAGTATGTGAAGGAGAAAGAGATCTTACAATAGGGTTATCCTAGGGTCTAATTATAAACTAAGGAGGGGTTTAACACCAATCTAGGGCTTGAAAGGCTAATGAAATGCAAACTCTCACTAAATGACCTAAAAAAAGCATGTAAAATAGAATAGAAAGTTGAAAGATGAAAGATGTGCACTTGGAAACCTAAAGAGGACTCAATGAAGTTTTAAAATGTTGAAAACACTGATATTAAATCCTATTGGGACTCATACACCATTCTAGGTGATTTAGTCCTAGATTAGGGTTTCTGGGCAAGAGCAGGTTTCTAATAGTGTAGATTCTAGATCTACAAAAATATGGAAATTGACCTATATTGGGACTCATACTCTAGAAGTGGTGTATCATTCCAGTTATGGTCTTCTAGAAATTAAAAGTCTTATTCTACTCTCCAAGGTTTGCTTTGTCCTTTCCACCTGATTTTTGGACCTAAATCTTCAATTTGCAACTTGTAGGTGTTCTCCTGGAATAGTCTTCAATGCAAGGTGACAACTTTGAACACTTTGATAACTTTCTCCAAACTTTCTCTTCAATATGTCTTCAACATATATCTACAAATCACACACTAAAGAGAGGGAAAAATGTGGTTTTGTTAGTAGAAATGGGTTTTCCTTGGTCAAACCCCATTTTGGTAATCAAACCTTGAAAGGAAATGAAATAAGATGAAGGAATTATGAATGAACAAAATGCAATGTTGCAACTTACCAAACCCTAACAATAAAGTGTTGCAAACATGTATGAGATGGATCCAATGGATGTATATCTTGACTCTTGATTGAATGTGATAGATATTGAATTGAATGCTTGCTTGAATCATGAAACCCTATATCACAATTGTTAGCTCAAAAAAAAACATGATACATGATGACTTTGACATGATGCTTGATGATTGAATTATGCTCCAAAACACTTGATAATCAGCCCTTGAATGCTCTTGAATGCTCTTATAAACACTTGAATGCTCTTGTGAACTCTAATTGCTATAATGCATGAATACTTCAAGGCTTAGGATGATCTCTTGAATGCTTAGGTGAAAATGAGTGAAAGAACCTTGTATTTATACTTGTTTATGCCAAATTTCCCAAAATTACAGCACTACAAGCCGACCTCAAATCTAGGAGGATAAAATCCCACCAATAATTTGGATTAAATTTAATTTTGGGCCACATGGGACTCATATTCCCAAGGTGGAGTATGAGTCCCATTAGGCATTAATTATGGGACTATTTTCAAAAATGCTTAGAAAGGTGTGAAATCCATATCGGGACTGAAAAACCTAGGTGGGACTCATACGCCCAATGTGTTGTATGAGTCCCAGATCACTAATTCTAGGCTACACAACCTAAAAACACCTAAGTTATGATTGGATGTTGATTTATTTTAGTATTATCCTCAAAAAGATGCATTAAATGAGGCTTGTAGATGGAAAATAAGGCCAACTAAGGCATAAAGAAGTCTAATTATCTAATAAAACCCTATAGAAGTGTGAAAGTGTGTTACAACACTCTAAATAAGGTACAATTAAGTTCATTTAGTTCACAAGGGCCCAAGACCTAATGTGAGTGTGTTAAACACACTACAACACTAAGTCAAGGCATCATTAAGCTCAGTTTTAACAAGGACCTAAACAAGTGTGAAAATGTCACGAGCAAAATTTTTTGACACTACATTTAGCCCCCACTTTAGTGAGAGAATGAACTTGCTTCAAACTCACACTAAAGTAGAAAAGCTCGCTTAAAGAGGGGTCTAAGTGCACCAATGTTGGTACAGTAAGATAGGATGACAACGATCAAGAGGGGTGATCGAGCCCCCAGGATCAAGATCCCATGGCAAACCAACGTAGGAACAAAAAAAAAAACATAAAAAATGATATAAGGAGCATCATCAAGGCATAATCATACACTGCCAAAGACAAAGAGAAAAGAAAAACAAAACAAAAATGGGTGGATGGATCAAGCTTCGACCATTTTCCTAGCATGATGTGGATCAAATCTATGTTGTTTATCTAAAAAAATGTATGCTCACTCTGAGGCAACGAAACTTCAGGTCATCTGCTAGGTGAGGATCTGAAAGAGGTGAGACACATACACACATGGCCAGTATGCACTCACACACACACACAAGTGGCTATGGGAAATTCATGCCTTAGATGGGCTTCCTATCAAACCATACCAAAGTTATACCTATTGGTAACTTTGATAAGGCACCACACATTAATGAATTTCAAGCTTCATGAGGCAAGCAAAGCTTCATATGCTTGGGACTCATGAACAAACAAGATGCCTCCATAGGCATGCAAGTTGTATTATGCAAGGTGGTCATATAATCAAAATCTCAAATGCAATAATAGGGAACGTTCAAAGGAGTCTTGCTTAGTTCATGTAAGTTCTTTAACTTAGGGAACATTGTGCCTAATGTCTCCAAGAGAGGACCAATCAAAGAATAAAAGATTCACAACTTAAGGGATGTAGTGTGTTGCATCAAGCCACTAAGAGGAATATAATATGCTAAGAGTGGTCATGCTCATGAAGGACATCACACCTGATGTCACCACAAAGGGAGAGACGCATCGCATGAGATAAGAAGACTACAATATGAAACATGAAAAAGAATAATGCCAAAGTATGCCCCCACTTTAAATAAATTGCTAAACACCATACTATGAGAAATTATGTTAAAGTAGAAAATGATAAATGCTAATGATAAATAAGACATGAGAGCTAACTTGGAAAGCCCAATTCCAAGTCATATGTTTCCAAATAAAGTTATGTCATGAAAAAATATAAAAAAGAAAAAGGGGTTTCCCCCAAAAATGAAACTCCAAACACATGAGGGATCTATGGATTTTTGGTCAATATGTTCTTGCTACAATGTTTCTAGAGAGCTCAGAACTAGAAGAATGACACAAAGAGAACAAAAACAAAGAAAAACCTTTTGGGTCAACATGGAGGAGACATGAATGTCTTGACGCCTTGCATCATCCCTAAAATGAAAATAGAACAAAAAGAAAAGATAAAGGCAAAGCTTTTGGGTCAACATGGAAGAGACATGAATGCCTCGATGCCTTGTGTCATCCCCAAAAGGAAAACACACGAAAAAGAAAAGAAAAAGGTTTATGACATAGAGAAGAATGTAGGTACAAATAGAGGAATGTCACATAGAGATACATCAAATAGAATGTCACAAGGGATCACATTACGCACATGCAATCACACAAAAGAAAAAGAAATAATGCAAAGGTCTAATAAGGCACATGTGATTCAACCTATTAGCAGGCCGTTTGTATCCCAATCATGTTCATTGTATATAGAAGGAGAAAAACTAGCCAAAGGGAGAATAGCAAGTTCCAAACTAGGGTCATTTCCAAGCTCAACACTCTTCTTATGAGAATTGTCATTTAAGCTCATGGAAGAGGAAAACAATGTATTCAATTCATTATGCACCTCCTCATCAATTTTAGCAACCTCATCATCGTCATCTAAGTTAATCACAGCAAGAAGTTGAATGATAATGTCTAAAGAATGGTTTAGCTCTTGTTGTGGTATAATATCCTTTTGTTTCGACAAAGGGGAAGACTCATCACACATTGCTTTAGTCAAGTTTGGATCTTCATTTTCTTTGTTTGTTTCTTCATTTAACTGTCAAGCAAGGGCACGATGTCTATGCCTATGCTCTCTAGTGCCTCTATTTATTTTAGTTTATTTTTCAAGTTGTGTTTTGTAGGAGTGGGTTGATCAACTGTAGGTTTCTTTTCCTCCCTAAGGGGAGGAATGGAAGAATCCATGGAAGGTTTTTAAATCACTTTCTCTTTGACTTTGTAAACTTGTTTTGTTCTAGGATGCATGAGAAGATTTTTTTCATTATCTCTTGGTCTTTCATAAGAAGTAGGCAAAGGATATAACTTAGATTGATCTTGGTTGTTTGGAATGTCTTTTTGTTCAATCATGGTTTTGTCACATGTTTTGAAGGAATAGTTTTGTTATGCATGTTTCCTTAAACTTTTGGTAGGATTTGAAAAAGAATCCTTCACAAGGTTTAATAGGTTCCATAGGCTTAGACCAGAAGAATTATAAGGAAAATTTTCCATGGGAAGACAAAGGGTTAATACCACTATGATGCACAGTGAAAATTTCATTTTCAAACAGAAACTTTAAGCATTTTTGCAGAATTGACAGGGCCACTCCCATGGAGCGTAGCCATGGGAGATCAATTTTTACATGGAATTGGTTCGACTGTGGGATGATGGAGAATGGGACATCTAATTTTTTTGGTCCTATTTGTAAAGTAAGGGTGATCAATCCCATCGTAGGGAAAGTGAAACCATTATGTGTCTTAATCCATGCTTTTGATTTGTCATATATTTCTTGATAAAGCTTGTGCAGAAGTAAAAATTCTTCAAGGACAACATTCTCACCGCAGACGAGATCTATTAATATCCCATTGGTGGTCTTATCATAGATTCAACTGGCTATGTAAAGAGGACCATCAAGTGCATTTTTTAGTATATGTTGTGAGGAGAAAGCAATGTTAAGATGTTTTTTAGTTTGACCCTTACGATGTTGAGTTTCGACCAATGCAACCAAACCATTGATAGGATTTTTTTCTTGTTGATTAGTATCCATAGGAATTTGTTGAATTTTATCTATGTTCTCATCATCTATGTCAACATTCATCACATCATTCTTTGTAGTTTCACTAGCTTTGACAAATGAAATATTATGTTTTGGCTAGGGTTGGTAAATATTTGCAAGTTTTGTTTGGGAGGGGCAATAGACTTATTTCCTTGATCATTAAAACCTCCAACAGAAAGCTGACTAGAAACAACAAACTAAGTTCTTACTTGGTGGTGAACCCCTTATTAGTTTGCATTCAACCCCTAGGACAACCTTCTTGCAAGATCTCTTTCTCCTTTTCATTGAGATCTCAAGGGTTTGTTCTTGAATGAGACAAAGTGAAGATTGTCATTCTAGGTCCTAAACTCTAGAAAAAGCACACAAAATTCCACCTTTCATGTTGCATATTTTATTTTTTATTAATTTTTGAAGTGAAATTTAATTATACATTAGACTTAAGTAATTTCATATTGCATAAATTTTTATATATGTATCCAAATTAACCTTTTTTTTTTAAACATGGATATCAACAACTAGTGAGAAAATACTTTTAGAATATTTTTCTCTATTTTTTATATTTTTCATGTGTGGAACAAAGGCCTTAATGTTTGGTGAAAAACCTATGGTCACTATAAAATAAAAAATAAATAAAACCGAATTAAATATATTTAAAATGTAATAAAATAACTTGCACAATAGAAGAATATAATAGGAATATGTTGCAAATACTTGATAATAATATGCAACTTTGAGGGAGGAACCTCCAATAGTATTCAATAAGAGCACCATACTAACATGATGATAATAACCTACCTATACTTCATATATATACCACTTATGCCTAGGATATCACCCAAGTTGACCAAGATAACCCTATAGAAGCCTTAGTCCAACCTAAATAACTAAATAACAATATAATAATAATAATAATATGACTTAATTAAGAGTTAAAGTAACAAGTTAACTACTCATAATTCTATACACACTATAGAAGTATGGGAATAACATTGCCCTCCTCTTCACAAAAAAATTATCCTCAATGTTAACTTTTTTCTTCTTCTTCTTCATTTCCTTTTTTACTTCTTCTTCTTCTACTATTGCCTCTCATTATTGGTCTTCTTGTTCCTACTCTTGTTTAGTTCTTGCTCTTTCTCTTTCTCTTTCTCTTTCTCTTTCTCTTTCTCTTTCTCTTTCTCTTTCTCTTTCTCTTTCTCTTGCTCTTGTCCCTTCATTTCTCTTTCTCGTTCTCTTGCTCTTTTTCTTGTTCTACTTCTTGTTCTTTTTATTTTTCCTTTTTTTGGCAAGGCTTAGGTTGCACTTTCCTAGAAAATCTCCCAAAACTTAGGTGTTCTACAACCTTGAGAGTGAATTTGTTGGAAGCCCTAATATTACAATAAATAAATTAGTTATTCTCCAATTACTCTAAAATTTTATTATAGGATTTTATCTTATTTCCTCAAAAACACATTAAAAATTAGGGAAATAATCAACAATATTTGAAAGATATGCACTTTCCAAATAAGTTTGATATAAACCCCCATTCTACAATAAATCACTTGATTATTCTCTAGTTCTTCTAAAATTTGGATTTTATCTACCTGAAAATTCTTTTCAAAAAACCCCTTTAAAAATCAAACAAAATTTCACCAAAATCTAGCAAATATATGTTTCACAAAATGACCTCCAAAATTGAAAGAATGTCTTGTCATCACGGTGCCAACATCATACTCTAATACCACTTACTATGGAACAAATTACAAAACAAAAATATAATCTAAAATATGTTTCAAATACTTGATAGTAATATGCCACTTTGAGTGTGCAACCTCCTAATCCACTTCGAGGAGGATACCTCCAATATTCTTCAATAAGAACTCAATACTCAACAAGATTATAATAACCTACCTATACCTCCTATATATACCATACTTATGCCTAGGATATCACCCAAACCAACCTAGATAATCTTATATAAGGCATAGGCTGACCTAAATAACTAAATAATAATATAATAATGATAATATGACTTAATTAAGAGTTAAGGTAGCTATAATTTGACTACTCATAACACTATATATAGACTATGATCCTACAAATTGTCTTATCATGTTTATTCCAATTTTTAATCTAATTGAATATTTGAAATAGAAAAATTTGAGGAAGGTGGAGAGGTTCATTCAAGGACCTTTGTTTGAAGGTATCAAGGACCTTAGCTCAAAAGTGCCTTCAAATAAAATTCCTTTCCATGACCAATTTTTTAAAAAATATTTAAATTTTGAAAAGCCTTTGAACAAAGGTATGCCTTTGAATACCTTCATTCAAAGGTATTTATGGAAACACCTTCAAATGAAGGTGTTTTTTTCTCTTCAAGAACAAAAAATTCTAATTCCCCACAAGTGGGACACACTATTGTGGTTCTACCCTATGCATAAATATATCAATAATCAATTTGGTCACCCTTGGAGGTTGAAAGACCAAAATAAGGGCTTAATCACCTTAGATAGATCCTCTATAGATACCCCCTTTTTCTTTTATTCTAGATGCAAGTGTAAGGCTTGTTAGATTTTGATATTCTAAAGGACCTATTCCTATTCACGATTTGATTTATCAAGTTTTTAAAAATTTAATCTACCCAATATTAAGCTATTTTCTTCATCTTTATATCTTCTAAGCTCTATTCACTATATTTTACCATTTTGTAGCTTCATATTTTTGTGTTATTCTTATGACTTTATAGGAATTTTCCACAATCACAATGGTATCTCTATGGGTGTCTTGGTATCTAATTCCTTCCATTGGCAATATTGTATTCAACCATTAAATTATTACATTATTTCTCTCATCTCTCATCAAATCAACTATATGATGCCATCACAGATTCAATTTGAATGGTGGATGCAACCTTATCTATATATCTTAGATTATTCCATACTTTAATGGGTCCATAATGGTTCCAACTCCACACTTATTTATAATGTATCATGATTTCATCTACATTAGCTTTATGCCAACTTTATAATAGTTTTATATGGTGTCATGTGCACACATTATGGGTCCCTTGTAGATTCCAACTCCATAATTATCTCATACTTCATGATTCCATCCACACCAATTCTATACATTTCCAACCACATAATATATAGTGTGGGCTACTCTAATTCAAACTCCACAATCTACCTATATAGCATGATTCAATTTACAATATTTTTTATAAAGTTGGCATACACATACCTCATGAGGTATAGATCAATCCCAACTCCAAAATTGTCATATTATGTGGTATGAACCCTTCTACACTATCAAAATGTATATAACTTGAAAGGTTCACAATAGTTTAAATTCAATATCATATATATCATGGCATGCACAATGCACCAACTTTCACATTTTACTATACTTTTTCTTCACACTCATTGGGTGATATGATTAATTATTATAATTATTATACACTAACATGTTTATATGTACAACTGATGACTTATGTGGAGGTGAGAAGGATGATGTGTTTTCATTAGTACACAAAGATATCACTGCATCATAGGAAGAGATCCAACACTATATCCTTTCATTCCTTTGTATTTCTCTAACTACATAATTACTTTACCATTCATAGTTCAATTAGA